>JARQOC010000012.1:41884931-41941281 GCA_033576535.1 Allobates femoralis
GGTAGCGTGAAACCAGCCTTACACAACGGATGATTCCTAGGCTTCATTTCAGCCGGTGCATTTCATGTTTTAGTTTTTGCTCCATTTTCTGTCTTTATTGGTTACTTCTGCTCAATGTCGTAATAGTCAAAAAGTTTTGTTTTTTTTTCAAAAAGTCAAAATGTAAAGATCCTAACTTGACCTTTAAAACAACACACAATGTGCACGGCGCCTTTAAAACAACACACAATGTGCACAGCGCCTTTAAAACAACACACAATGTGCACGGCGCCTTTAAAACAACACACAATGTGCACGGCGCCTTTAAACAACGGTGCACTATTTTTTTTTCTATTTTTTTTGTTTTCCGTTTAACCCTTTCAAGCCCTGGGGATTTTTTTTAAGTCATTTTTTTTCCTTCATGAGCAATAACTTTTATTTTAACGTTCACACAAAGGTTTGTTTTTTTGCGAGCGGAGTTGTAGCGTTGAATGACACCGTTCATGTTACCATATATTGTACTGAAAGGAGAGAACAATATTTCCAGTTGGGTGAAATAATGAAAAAACAAAACACAATTCTGCCATTGTTCTTTTAGTCTCTGTGTTTCCAGCGTTCCGTGAAAGCGACTTGGTGAGATTGGTGCGATTACAACAATACTAAACTTCTACACTTCTAAACTTACTTTATGTAGATATTTCACTGGATAAAAAGAATCTGAACTTCGTACTAAAAACAAAATTATTATTATTTTTTTGTATTTTTCCGTCCCTGGAGCTGTGGGAGAACTTGTTTTTTCACACTGTTCTGTAGTTTTTAGTTAAGTTTTATTGCCCTTTTTAATCCGGACAGTTATGTTTTTTGTACCTTTTCAGTGCTTACCGTATTCTTTAAAATATTTAATATTTTCCTGATCAGATTTTTATGGACTTGATGACACCTATGTTTTTTTTTTAAAACTTCTTTGAATAGGGAAAATGAGGTTGATTTCAACTTTTAGAATTCTGTAATATTTTTGCCACTTTTTTCATTTTTACTTTAATCTTCTAGTGCATTATACCCATTTAATCTCCTTGTGACGTCTGTCATTGCCTCCTATATCTGGTTGTCCCCACATTACAATGGGGTATTATGACATCACAATGGATTATTATGAAATCACAGTTGGGAATTATATCACAACTAGATGGTGGCCCGATTCTAACGCATCAGGTATTCTAGAATACCTTGTAGACAGGAGTGAACTTCGTCATACTGACTGACAGCCTTGTAGACAGGAGTGAAGGATGTCACACTGACTGACAGCCTTATAGACAGGAGTGAACTTCGTCACACTGACTGACAGCCTGATAGACAGGATTGAAGGACGTCACACTGACTGACAGCCTGATAGACAGGAGTGAAGGACGTCACTCTGACCCACAGCCTTGTAGACAGGAGTGATCTTCATCACACTGACTGACATACCTTGTAGACAGGAGTGAAGGATGTCACACTGACGACAGCCTAATATACAGGAGTGAACTTCGTCATACTGACTGACAGCCTTGTAGACAGGAGTGAAGGACGTCACACTGACCGACAGCCTTGTAGACAGGAGTGAACTGCGTCACACTATGACTGACATACCTTGTAGACAGGAGTGAAAGATGTCACACTAACTGACAACCTTATAGACAGGAGTGAATTTCGTCACACTGACTGACAGCCTTGTTGACAGGAGTGAAGTGCGTCACACTGACCGACAGCCTTGTAGACAGGAGTGAACTGCGTCACACTGACTGACAGACCTTGTAGATAGGAGTGAAGGACGTCACACTGACTGACAGACCTTGTATACAGGAGTAAACTGTGTCACACTGACTGACAGCCTTGTAGATAGAAGTGAAGGACATCACACTGACTGACAGACCTTGTATACAGGAGTAAACTGAGTCAGACTGACTGACAGCCTTGTAGATAGAAGTGAAGGATGTCACACTGACTAACAGACCTTATAGATAGGAGTAAACTTCGTCACACTGACTGACAGACCTTGTATACAGGAGTAAACTGAGTCAGACTGACTGACAGCCTTGTAGATAGAAGTGAAGGATGTCACACTGACTGACAGACCTTATAGATAGGAGTAAACTTCGTCACATTGACTGACAGACCTGGTAGACAGGAGTAAACTGCGTCACACTGACTGACAGACCTTGTAAACAGGAGTGAAGGACATCACACTGACTGACAGCCTTGTAGATAAGAGTGAAGGATGTCACACTGACTGACAGACCTTGTAGACAGGAGCAAACTGCGTCACACTGACTGACAGACTGGTAGACAGGAGTAAACTGCGTCACACTGACTGACAGACCTTGTAAACAGGAGTGAACTGCGTCACACTATGAGTGACACTTCAAATTGTGCGCCAATATCGCAATTTGAATACCGCGACATTCACTGGTGGCCGCAGCGACCAATGAGAGACTTGGCGCACGGTTTGAATGCCGCATCTCTGATTGGTCGGCGCGGCTGGCAGTGACCAATGAGAGCTGGTGGCATTCAAATCTCGCACCGCAATCTCTCATTGGTCGCTGCCAGCCGCACCCACCAATCAGAGACGCGGCATTCAAACCAGCGCCATGTCTCTGATTGGTCGCTGCCAGCCGCGCCGACCAATCAGAGACTTGGCGCGTGGTTTGAATGCGTGCCAAGTCTCTGATTGGTCGCCACAGCTGGCGGCAACCAATTAGAGACACGGCGCACGGCTTGGTGTGCGATATGAATGCCGCATGGTTTTTAAACACGCACCGCATCTCTGAATGGTCGCCGTCAGCCATGATGACCAATTAGAGACCTGGCGTGTGGTTTGAATGCCGTGTCTCTGATTGACAGACCGCGGCCACCAATGAGCGTCCTGACGGTGGCGTGCGATTTCCCTGACAGACAGAGAACTTAGAAGATTACATAGTAGATGGGGTATTATTACATAACAATGGGGTATGTTGACATCATAGTGGGGAATTATGACATCATAGTGGGGTGTTATGAAATTAAAGTGGGGTAGTATGACATCATAATGGGGTATTATGACATCACAAGAGGGTATTATTACATCATAGTGGGGTAGTATGACATCACAATGGGGTACTAAGACATCACAGTGGGTGTATTATGACATCAAAGTGGGGTATTATTCCATCTTATTGGAGCGTTATGACATCACAATGGGGTATTATGACTTCATAGTGGGGTATTATTATATCATAGTCAGGTATTATGACATCATAGCACAAAGGGGGAGAGAAAGGGTAGACAGGGAGAGACAGTCGCCGACCTCAGCACCACAGAGCCCGAACCCTTCGTGATGTCACTGCCCACCTGATGCGTTAGCATTGGGGCTCCATCTAGTATACTATATGCTGGTATATAGAGTAAATGTCATTCTTTTATGGCACAGGCTGGACTAAGATACCAGTCATGGGGTCCTTCAGCTGTTTTTAACTCCCCATAATTGTATGCACATAGCAAATACAGTGATCAACAGCGGGATTTAAGTGGTTAAATATTAGCAATCTGAGCTAGCTTCGGTCACTGCTGTATAGCACAGCCAACGTCTGCCTGATATTGAGTGTGTTTAGCTCCTAATACCACCCACAAGAGACTTGGCAGGTCATTAGAGTGGTAAAGAGGGTTTCCAGTAATAGAAAATCAAGGCTGCCTATTTCCAAAAACAGCTCCACCACGTGAAAACATTGGATGTGGTATTGCAGCATTTCAATGGAATAAAGCTGTAATACCAGACATACCCTACATGCAGGGGTAGCACTGTTTTTTGTTTAAATGTAGCCATTTAAAGTAAATCTTGTTTTGATTCCTCATCTGACAGCAACAAAATGTAGGCAAAGAAACCCTGAATTCAACAATGTATCACATAAATTACTGGCTGAAGCCGTTCTCTCAAAATCAAAGAATTACGTTTCTGGAACATAGCAGAGCTGGGAAAGCTGCCCCCGTCCACACCAGGCTCTCTATAGAGATTGTGCATTTACAGGGAGGGTCAGTCACAGCAGGAGGCATGTTGGACTGCCCTGTGTGTGACGTTGCTGCCCTATATGACTAATCACAGGGTAGTGAAGCTTTAAGTTTATGTAAACAATAGCACACACACTGATAAGAGAAGCACAGTTGCTTTTTGTTTTTTTAATCCCTACAGCCTACTGTCCTCAGCTAACATAGAAAACACTTGCTAAGATGGCAGATTCCCTTTAACTACTTGAAGAACTCCCAAGAACGGAAACACCATGCTGGACGGCTTAAGACTTTGCAAGGACATTTTAGAATATCATGGTGGATTCAGCAGCTGACATGGCAGTCGTGCAGCTGCAGGAGTGGGAGGATGACTGAAGGTTTGTCACCATCTTTTCCTTTTCAGGTTGCTTTATACATTACATGAAATTCTGATACCGCTTCCTCCCATATCAGTGATCATTAGATCACCAGGTGCTTAGTAATACAAAAAATGGATGGAAACGCCCCCCATGGCTCTTTTATGAGGGGGCAATAATGCCTGAAAAGAAATAAATAAACATAGAAAAAGAGAGAAAAGAAATAAATAAAAAATACTTGAAAAAATTCCCACCGTCCCTAAAAGAATGTTAAATATATAAGCATGTGCACTTACTCACGTGGATGCCTTGTTTGGACACCTGGGCATACAAAGATGGTGGTGGCATCATCGGGTACACAGATACGCACTTACGTCACCACCATCTTTATGGATTACAGGGGGGACAGAGACAGCACACGGGGGTGGGAGGGGGGGGCACAAGGTGGCAGAGACAGCGCATGGGGGGGGGGGTGAAAAAACACAAAGGGAGAGGCAGTCCACAGAAAGGAGAGGCAGCCCGTGGGGGAAGAGAGCACAATGGGGGGTGGGGGGGGGGGCAGAGACAGCGCATAGTGAGGAGAGAGCACATAGGGGCAGAGACAGCACAAGGTGGAGAGCGCAGAGGGGGAGAGAGCACACAGCAGGGAAAAAGACAGGACACAGCGAGGAGAGCACACAAGGGGGAGAGAGGGGGCAAAGAGGAGCAAAGAGAGTGCACAGTAGGGAGAGAGAGCACACAGGGAAAAGGGAGCCCACAGGGGAGGAGAGAGCCCACAGGGGGATAGTCAGTCTACAGGGGAGGAGAGAGGGTACATGGGGGGAAGGCATGCATAGGGCAGAGAGAAAATCCACAAGGGAGAAAGAGAGGGCACATGGGAAAGAGATTGCCCATAGGGGGAAGAGAGAGTGAGAGCACATGGAGGAGAGCACACAAGGGGAGAGAGAGAGTGCACAGTGGGAGACAGCTCAAAGGAGAGAGCACTGAGGGCAGAAGAAGACATGACGGGGGGAGAAGGACAGCATATAGGTGGAGATTACACAGGGGAGAGAGAGAGCGGAAAGGGCGCACAGGGGGAGAGATGGCTGCCACCATCAGCACACAAAACCGAGTCCACATGATCTATGACCATCATAGGGGAGCGAGTTGGCTGTAGACCAATCTGCCTAAACATTAGTTGTAGACAGACTTCCTCTTCTATAATTTATTGATCGGCCCTGATATTAACATATATCATTAACTATGTGTAATGTAAGCTTAAAGTCCGGACTTTCATTTATTTCATGATGTCATGTCTACTCGCGTGGCATCAAACCTTATAGAAATGTGTAAAGCTTCTGAATAAGTATCAGCGCCCAGATTTACAGTGCATTTGTCCGCCCGTGATGGAAATTAGGAAAAATGACTTAATTAAGTAATGCGCTCTCTCGGACCCATTAACGCGGAGGGACAATGACTTTCCATATGCATATCGTACACACTGGTGGATTGAACCATCCCATTCTAGTAAATCTTAGAAATGCATGTTTCCATTAAATTTGATGAAAGTACGATTGATGAGTTAAACTATTAGTTGTAGAAGTGTAGAGTGAAGAACAGTCGATTCCTCTCCTTTCATAATTGAAATCATTTCAATTCATTTCCTCTTTGGCGGAGTCGGGAGTGAGTTTTCAATAGTGCAGAAATCTTAGGGGACTCCGCTAAAGTTACTTGGATCATCATAGTACAAGTTAATGGACATAAATGATAGCTATTTCAATCCATAAAGACATTTTTGTTTCCTTTATTATTTATTTATTTTCTTTATTTTTGTCTTATCGTTTTATGAATTAGTCTTAAGTAACAGCAACAAATAGCGCAACATTTTCAGGCAATTTTTTCGATAACTCATTTATGTATATCTTAAAAGTTCCGCTGCTCTGCATATAACTGCAATCATGTTCTAAAATGTCCTTGCTGAGTCAGCAGCATCATGGTTGCAGAAGTGAGGCTGTGCCGGGGGACCATCTACATATTGCCGGACTCCATATCAGGATGTATTTCAGTCCTGTGTAAAGCCAATGGAAGATGACTCTGAATTTTTCAAAATTTGAAAGTCAATTCTATTATACTTAAAATAAACCTCCATGCTGCTACACATTGTTTCTCTTCTTAAACGGTCACTTAAAACCGGCAACTTCAAGTCAGTTCAGAGCAGAGTGATAATTAAGCTTTCTATCACTTGGTAATATCAGACTCATCTGGCAATAGCTCAAACCACCCAATCCTATTGTTCTATGGTCATGTTACTGTGGCACTCCAGAGTCCAGTTGCCACATTGTCTCTCTCGTGCTTGGAAGCAAGTTATCCATATCAGGTAAACCCACCACACACAACACTTTCCGAGACTCCAGACTAGAAGGAGACACTCTAACCTGAGTTCAGGGGAGGTCCCCTATAAATTCTGGCCTGGAGGGGGGATTAGGCAGTTCAGTTCCTAGGAGGACTGTGAAGAGGTCCTGGGGACTGGAGCAGAGTAAAGCTCGTCCCTGGACGGAGACTAGCCAGTGTGAGGGACCCGTAGGAGAAGATGTGAGGGAGGGGAGAAATAGGCCTGGGGAGTGGAGCCGGTTTCCAGGCTCACCCCAGTGCAGTGCTCCAGAAGCGGACACCGGAGTCCAAGGCTGTGAGGGTATTCCAGGCCCAGCAGCCAAAACCAGAGGGCAGGAGATTTCAAGTCTCCCGGCCACAGCAAAGCCCAAGAGGCACAGCAGGACCAGAGAGCTCAGGGACTGCAGCCAGAGGATTGGTACCCGGGAAAAGCTCGAGCTGCCTGGGATATGGAAGAGAGACACTACGCAAAAGGAGAGGGTCGCAATTTAGCTACAGGAAGCCAGGACCCGCCAAGGACCCGCGCAGTAGGAAGGCATCAGAACTCGCCGGGTGTGGAGATCCCCAACTTGTTTCCAGGCCACCCGGATTCCTAATATCTCTAGTGGACAGTATCCTGGATTAAACCTGCTACTACTACCAGAAAAGGTAGTACTCCCATCATCCTCAAAGGCCCTGTACCACAGCAGCGGCCACTAATATCCTCATACCATGGGTGGCATCACAAAAACCATCCCTAAACCACTAACCCCAACGCTTTTAACTCGACCCCCAGGACCACAGAGCTGGGCCCTTGACCACCCGTGACTCTTCCCAAGCCACACCGCCAGCCCGGTCTCCGAGTACCCCTTGGCCCTGGGGCGCATCACTACCATTGCCAGATGAGTTTGACAGTGGTCTTCCCATAGAGAATACATGGGAAAGTTGGGAGAGACCGTTGTCGACCAAATTAGCATTCAATCAACAGGTATATAAGGTATATTTGGACCCATAGTCAATGAAGTCCATCAGAAACGTCTACAGACATTAACTGTATATATGGTCTGCAGGAAGATACGCTAATGCTAGAAAAGTTTGACAGTGGTCTTTCCATAAAGAACACATAGGATAGTCAGGAGGGACAGATGTCAAGCAAACTAGAATTCAACCAACAATTATCTAATGTGTAGAGGACCTATAGTCAATGAGATCCACAAGAATCCAGTCTACAGACATTGATAGTATGGGGTGAGCCATTTATATAGATGCACCTAAATAAAATAGAAATGGTTGGTGATATCAACTTCCTGTTTGTGGCACATTAGTATATGGGAGAAGGAAACTTTTCTAGATGGGTGATGACCATGGCGGCCATTTTGAAGTCGGCCATTTTAAAGCCAACTTTATTTTTTTCAATGGGAAGAGGGTCACATCAAACTTATTCAGAATTTCATAAAAAAAAACAATGGTATAAAGATAGTGGGGCCATTCTTCATCAATGGAAGCCTCAATGCCACTGGATATCTGAAATTGCTACATGATTCATATATCCAGTGGTATTGAGGTTTCCATTGATGAAGAATGGAGAATGGTCCCACTATCTTTGTACCCCATATACCACACCATACCATCAATTTTTGTGTTCCAACAGTCTTGGAGGGATCTATCCACTGGGGGTTAGTGTCAGACCAATAGAGGGGGTTTTCTTTGTTAATTTCACAATTCGCAAAAAAGTTTGCCTCATCCCTCATCTGAAGACAATTGTCTATGCTGTGAAGATACGAGATGTGCAGCATCTGAAACAACGGATACTGAAAGCCTGTGCTAGCATTTCTTCTGCGGTGTTGCTATCTGTGTGTCAAGAGTGGGAGAAGAGGGTTGTATTGACGATCCAACACAATGGGCAGCACTTTGAACACATTTTATAAGTGATCACAAATTTGTAAAAAACTCACGAAAAATAAAGTTACATTAAAACCAAGCACACCATTGTTTTTCTTATTCTCAATAGGTTTGATGTGTCACATGACCCTCTTCCCATTGAAAAAATAACGTAGGATCCAAAAACTTCAAAATGGCCGCCATGGTCACCACCCATCTGGAAACATTTTCCACCCTCCCATATACTAATGTGCCACAAACAGGAACTTGATATCACCAACCATTCCCATTTTATTTAGGTGCACCCATATAAATGGCCCTCACTGTATGATCTGCAGGACGATAAGCTAATGATGGATGAGTCTGACAGCAGTCTTCCCATAGAGAACATATGGGAGAGTCAGGAGGGAAAGCTGTCAACCAAACTAGCATTCAACCGACAGTTATCTAAGATGTTCAGGGGGGATCTTTAGTTCTTTAGTCAATGAGGTCCATCGGAAACCAGTGTCAGACATCAACTGTATATATGATGTGCAGGAAGATACGCTAATACCAAAGAGTTTGACAGTGGTGTTCCCATAGAGAACACATGAGGGGAGTTGTATGCAACAGCTGTCAACCAAAATAGCATTCAATAAACAGTTATCTAGGGTATACAGGCAGTGGTGTAACTAGAAGTTAATGTGCCTGAGTGCAAAACCTCCAACATGGCCCCCCATTATTGCAAGTTTTAATAGTTTTAGTAATTTTTTATAGGACAAATAGACCTTTGGGGCCCCCTAAGCTCCAGGGCCCAGGTGCGATTGCAACCCCATTTCCTATTGTAGTTACACCCCTGTGTACGGGGGACCAATAGTCAATGAAGTTCATCATCAACACATGTCTACAGACATTGACAATATATATGGTCTACAGGAAGATATGCCAATGCTGGACAAGTCTTACAGTGGTCTTCCCATAGAGAACACATGGCAGAGTCAGGAGGGACAGCTGTCGACCAAACTAGCACTCAACCAACAGTTATCTAAGGTGTACTGTGGACCAATAGTCAATGAGGTCCATTGAAAATCATTGTCTACAGACACTTACTGTATATATGGTCTGCAGGAAGATACGCCATGTCGGACGAGTTTGACAATGGTCTTCCAATAGAGAACACATGGGGAAGTCAGGAGGGACAGCTGTCGACCAAACCAGCATTCAACCAACAATGATCTAAGATATATGGTGGGGATCTATAGTCATTGAGGTCCATCAGAAAACAGTGTCTACAGACATGGCCTGTATACAACATCTGCAGGAAGACAGCGCCACTGGTGGATGAGTCTGATAGCAGTCTTCCCATAGAGAACACATTGGAAGCTGGGATGGATAGCTGTTGGATAAATGAGCATTTAACTGTTTCCTAACTTGTATGAGCACCAAGAGTCAGTGAAGTCCATCGGAAACCAGTATGTATGGACGTTTGCTATCGCTTGGTCATAAACATCAGCTTGCCGTTCTTCTTAGCCATCAGTCGATCCTTAGCAAAGCTTGCCAGCCAGTTTACAACTCAATTCCTACAGCCATCCTCAAGATGTTTATTTAAATTTCACTGCACTCAATATCTCCTGGAATTGTCAGGATGAACAGTTTTGAAATAAAAAAATATGATACTCTGCCAGGCGATGTCAATGCTATAAGTGCATATAACTGGCTATCTAGTGACTGTGATGTGGATTGCAGACTCATGAGCGTTTTGCTTGCATATTGTAAGAATGCATTAGATTTCTGTTAGGAGAAATTGAGGCTCTTAAAAGGTTTTTCCATAAAATTTATGTTGATGAGTGACCTTTGCTTGAGATAGGCATTCAATATTAGATCACTGGGGGGTCTAATGGTGCTGTCACACCTGGCGACGTCGCTAGCCACATTGCCGAAAAAGTGACGTACCAGCGATGTCGCTAGCGATGTCGCGCTGTATGACAGCGCAACGCGACCGCGAATTATCGCTGGTCGCAGGTTGACAGGTTTACGAGGAGGACCGTAATCCTGTCAACCTGCGACCAGCGATTAGGCTGGATCGCACCGTCTGACACCGCCATAGCGATGTTGGCGGCGATCCAGCCTATACCGCAGCATTGCTGCGGATCGCTCGCTGGGTTGATCCCAGCCCAGAGAGCGATGGCTCCGCCCACATCGCTGCGGCGTCACCGGCAACGTCCTGCCGTGTGACAGCTGGCCTGCGATGTCGGAAGCGAGCATGCACCCTCGCATCGCTTCCGACATCGCAGGCCAGATCGTGCTGTGTGACAGCACCATAACATATAGAACCTCACTGATCAGCTGTTCTCATCAGCACAAAGTGTAAACAATGTATAGAGAGGGACAGAACAGCTCCGTACTCTGTATAGGGACCCCTGAAGGGTACTGCAACTCAGATCCTATTCTTTTCAATATGACTAATCTACAGTTCCCAGTGTTCACTGAACATTACTTAATTACTGCGGTCAACGGAGGTGATAACAGTTGATCAGTCAGGATAACCCACCCATTATCTTATATTAAAAGGAAGTGGACAACACCATTAAGAAAAATAAGAGTGGACACATCTATATCTTCAGTATAGAAATAGTGAAAAATCCCTTTAAGGACTCCAATTTCCCAGAAAGCAAAGAAAGACATTGAATACTTTTTCACAAAATGCTAGGAAAACCCTCAACAATCTGCATGTAATCCTCATCACAGCCGCTAGATGGTCATTTATCTACACTCATAGCATTGACATCTCCTGGCAGAGTATGATTTGTTTTTACGTTTTTCATCCCACCAATTTTTAGGGGACTTTGACTCAATAGGTTTGGCAAGAAAAAAAGCACGTGTTGGTTGGAGGATGGTAGATGTGGTCTAGCTCTCAGTTATAAAAATCTAATGTAGACCTCAAGAGTTTTTTTTATATTTCCTTCCAAACATCCTTGTCAAGGTCGTTACTGAAGACAAGTAACTCCTTATGGTCATTGGATTTAAATACCTATCATTTTTCTTTTTGGAAAAAATAGTGAATGGCCTAAAAAGTCAATAAGTGACCTTGTTGATCAAGTTTATTGGATGGTAGGTGGGTTGGATGGCTCAAAAAGTAATATAATCTAAAGGTGGATGGATAAAAAGTCAAGATGTGACCTTATTGACCAAACCTGTTTGGTAGAAGATGCGTGGGGTGGTTCAAAAAGTCATACAAATCCAATATGGATGTCTCAAAAGCCAAGAATGAACTTTGTTAACCAAGTCTATTGGGTAGAATATGGGTTTAATGGTTCAAAACGTTAGATGGGTCAAAAGTGAACACATGACCTTGTTGATCAAGCCTAATGAGTAGAAGATATGTTGGATGGTTCAAACAGTCATCCAAACCAATGATAGATGGCTCATAAGTTAAGACATAACCTTGTTCATCAAGTCTTTTGGGTAAAAGATGGGTTGGACGGTTAAAATGTCATCCAAACGAATAATAGATGGCTCAAAAGTCAAGACATGACCTTGTTGACCAAGCCTATTGGGTAGAAGAAGGGTTGGATGGTTCAAAAAGTCAAATGGGTCGAAAGTTAAAAGCCAAGACATGAACTTGTTGATTATGTCTATTGGGTAGAAGATGGGACCTTGTTTACCAAACCTATTCGGTAGAAGATGAGTTGGTGTAATGCCGAATTGGGGATGGTCAGTATTTCCAAAGGTCTATTTATCGAGGGTGCAGCAGAGCCATACATTGTAACCATCTCCTTTCTATGCTCCTAGTTTACATATCAAGTTTCTGAATAATGGCACATATATATATATAAAAAACTAAGAGTAAGAAAGTAAAATGATAGTAAAAAAAAACTTGTAAACAACTGTTCAGTCTCCTAGAAACAGACTGCGAGAAAATGATAGGAACACACCAGACAAGCTTGTTTTCTACTGATTACCACTAAGAAACCAGGAACTGCATCTTAACACCTGCCTTAGGGCACTTCTGCGCCTCCCTATCCATTTCTCTAGTGTCCCACACAACCTGGGCACAGTGCCATATATATATTTTTTTATTTCTTTATTTTTTCAAAGCAAAGTAAGCCCAGTGAAACAAAAACAAGCCCATGAGAAAGGTGGAAGTTTCACAGATATTCTTGTAAACACCATGTTTGCAACAACACTGTCAAAAACTCAGGCCCCCGATGGATAACGTGTGTGGATTTGGTGGCTGTCTCCCTGCCAATATCACTGTTTGTCCACGATCATGAGATTATTATGTTTTCTGTATTCCCATGCAAACAGATGGCTAAATAGAGGATAGGGGTCTCAAACAAAACTAAAATGTGGGGGTCCCTCCTGTAGTTAGGTTTCCAACTTTACAACTGAGCATATACATTTTTATCATATCACATCACTTTTAGGAGAGAAGACAAGGTGATCCTTAAGGCCATCTCTGTGGGCAGAGGTGTAACCCACAGCTTTTAGTTATGGGCGTGATCGAAACCTTTTACATCCTCCTTAGCCCCACCCCTGCCTAAGTGGAAAAGAAGTCCGGTACCACCCACGAGCAAGAAGAAGATTAAGCTGAACTGTTTTCCCTTTGGAAAGTCTCCATACTAGTATAGTCGAGAGCGACTTTGACTTCAGGTTAAATTGATCTCCAGCTAAAATTATTGGTAGTTTATGAATTACATGTATGGGAAAATTTAAATTTTTTAATGTTTTGTAGGCTACAACTCTCGCTCTTTCTTACTTCTCTCTATCATACCTGACGTAAATATGTAAATTTAAAAATTACCAAAAATTTGTATCATCCCTTCTTTCCAGGCAAGCGTAAAAAAGTGCAAAATAACTAGTGTGAACCAATTTCTTATTTTATTATTAAATATCTCCCTATATTTCTGAATAGTTCCCATTGTTCTGGAACCATCAAAAAAAGAATCAAAAAGTTGACTGATTCCATCTTAAATCGTTTTGACGTTTTGAAGTTTTCTTTTATCTCGTCCAGCTGTTTGTCTGAAGACGATGGTCAATGCTCGTCCTTCATGCCTTCCTCTACTAAAAAGGGGGCTCATGTCAAGAGGTGGACATGGAGCATCTAAGAGAAGAGGTAGCACTTTCCAGAACAAGAGGGACAGAATGACCCATCTGACATAAAAGTGTCATACAATAAAGGTTACATACATTCATCCTCGGAGAGCCATATGTCTTTGTATTTGTACATGAAAGGACGTGGTGGTGAGAATGGCCATAGGCCATCAACAGGAATTGTCTTCTGTTCTTCACATGTGAGTACAAAGCACCTATAGATAAACTGGGCAGGAAAGGCCATACAATAAAGAGGTCTAAGCTCGACCCACACAGCCAAGAATTGCTTTGTATTATGTAATACTCAATACTCTTTTGAGCATTTGTTGGCTGTTTTTGAGTTTTAAGGAATTTTGAAGTAAATTACTGTAAGAGCCTTTGAGAACTTTAAGCTCCCTCATATATTCATTGTGTGTCAACTGAACCTCTTTTCCATTGAGATTATTGGGGTCTGTGAAGTGTTGGTGGTAATAGTGGTCATTTAGTGGTCTTTTAAGACACCCTACACCCAAGAGAGTAGGTTACCTTTGAGGTACTTTTAGTCATAGATCATCCCCTCCAGTTAAGTTATCAGTTATCTCTACATCCTACATCTAACAGTATCTGAAAAATACAAGTAACATTGTTGGTGGTCCACTAATCAGAACATGCAAGAATGTTCCAGAACTAGATGTTCCAAGGAAAAATAAATCTAAGGTTTGGGCCCAATCCAACATTTGGGAAAAAAGGGCTGCAAAAGCCGCCCCCTACCTATAAGGCTCTCTTTGGATAACTACTTCTGGTAGAGATATAAACGTATGGGACTACATATCCACTCACTATGGGGAAGCTACCGAGGCAAATGGACTTATGTGCAAGTGGACCTGCATTATAATTATTTAGCTGATTCCAACTTCGGCGAGATTGGTCAACTGTTTTTGAAGGCACCTCTAACGATTATGTAGGGGTAAAAAAGGCCCAGATCTCAACAACTGGACCTTTTTAGAGGGAGATAAGCTGTGACCAGAGGAGGCAGACACTCTCTAGTAGAGTAGACAAGATCCGTGCCAAGTGTTTACGTGCATGGAAGAGTAGGCAGAGATAGCTTAAAACCGGCGTCCCACCTACTCCTTTGTAATTTTGGTGCCCAGATATATCGTAGTTTTGAAAGGCTTTAGCATATCCCTAATGGCAACCAATGCTTTGATACCACCATTGTTTTGCCTTCACAATGGAGATGACCTACAATATACCTAACATAAATTGTCACACACACATAGGAAACCACAGTCTTTCTGTTGCCACACCTCAACTAAATGGTTCCTGTACAAATTAATACTTCAACTGTGCAGTCCCTAATGGCTCCTGCATAGATAGGAGTATCCCTGACTGCAGGACTAGATGATGACTGCTAGGGCCTCGCTACCTGATATGCCGTGGAGAGTTTCCCAGACTTCTAAGGAACCAGGGGTGAGATTAATGAGAACAAGAACTGCAACAGGGCTGTGCAACTGCGACCATGACAGTGAGGTGAAAGGGACAGTTAACATCTGAGCTGTCGCTCAAGCTAGGGATCCCTGTGTCCAAGATTACCCCTGAAGGTAGGGATGCATGAGTCTTGTACCTTACAAGGCTCCTGGATAATACACACCTAGCTGTCCCCCCTCCCTCTCAAAGGAGTAAATGGGCTGGAAAGCAAGGAAGCAGTCAGAAAACTCAGAATGAGCAACAGGCATAGCAGTGGTCGAGAAAATGTCCAAATAGAAGCTTTGCTGCTATCAGAACAACAACACTAAAGCTGAACATCAGCGAGTTTCACCAGAGTACACAAGTCCTATCATGAGCATGGAGTGAGGTCAGAGTCAGGTAGATATAGCGGATGGGGAGGGTAATTACATGCTACAGCTGAAGGTTGAGGGACTACTTATCCAGCAGTGAAAAGGTTCTTACCCCTTAAAGTCAAACGTTTGGGCTCCAAATTGTTGAGAGGTATAAAAATCTGTTGCAGATATTGTCCAAAAGGTTTGCAACATTTCCACTAGTCGGAGCAGGTTTGATGTGACCAAGTTAAAGAAGAAGTCACCTGTAATGTCATAACCTGCGCTTGCTGTAATAACTGCTTGTAGAACTTTTACAGAAGCGACACCTAATACAAAACTCCGAATTATCTCATTTCCGGTCTTATATCTGCTCTTTCCCCTTCTTTACACGTATACTCCATGTTCACATTTGTTACATTCCTTCTTTTTTTCTGTCTTTTTTCACGTTGTTCTCCTGCAAGTGAAGCGCTGTCTGTACCTCCAGGCCGTCAGCTCCCACAATGCAGCGCACATACTGGCAGTAGTTCAGCAAAATACTAAACATTTGGCTCAGTGACAGCAGAGCTGCCAAGAGTTGGCAACAAGAGGATCGCAGTGAAGCAGCAGGCTTCTAAAACCTTTCACATTTTTAATTAGATCTCCACACCCATGTCTTTCAGCTATCATAAATATACAGATGACACAGAGAGCATTATTTGTGAGGGGGGGACACAGAGATAGAGCACGGGATCTGTTACCTTATTAA
Organism: Allobates femoralis; assembly: GCA_033576535.1. Classification (NCBI taxonomy): domain Eukaryota; kingdom Metazoa; phylum Chordata; class Amphibia; order Anura; family Aromobatidae; genus Allobates; species Allobates femoralis. The sequence continues at coordinate 41,901,131 of JARQOC010000012.1, forward strand.
AATAATATTACCTACAGCAAGAACGGCAGGAAACAGAGGAACGCCGGAAAAAAGGAAAAAATCCCTCATCACTGCAAGATTGTAGGAAAGAAAAAGATAGGACGTAGAGAAATGTGTAGATATAGGTACAAATATGTGTGATATAGATAAGAAGATATGGGATAGATAGAGAAAGAAAGAAAGAGAGAGAGAAAGAAAGAAAGAAAGAAAAGAAAGAAAAGAAGGAAAGAAAGAAAAGGAAGGATCAAAAGAAGAAAGGAAAGAAGAAGAAGGAAAGAAAGAAGGAAGGAGAGAAAAAAGTTACATTGAAGAGAAATATGTAGATAGGTGCATAAATGTATGAGATAGATAAAAAGATATGAGGTAGATAGATAATAGAAGAAATAAGGAAGAAAAAAGCAAGAAAGAAAAAAAAGGAAAGAAGAAAGAAAGAAAGAAAAGAAAGAAAAGAAAAGAAAAGAAAAAGAAGAAAGAAAAAGAAAAAGAAAAGAAAGAAAGAGAGAAACAAAGAAGGAAGGAAAGGAAGGATTGAAAGAAAGAAGGAAAGAAAAAAGAAAGGAGGGTATAGAAGGAAGGAAAGAAAAATGATAGAAGGAAAAATATGTAGATAGGTACAAAGAGTGTGACATAGATAAAAAGATGAGGTAGAGAGATAATAGAGATAATAGACAGAGGAAAGAAAGAAGAAAGAGAAAAGAATAAAGAAATGAAGGAAAGAAAGAAGAAAAGAAAGAAAGGAGAAAGGAAAAGGAAGGATCAAAAAGAAGGAAAGAAAGAAAAAAGTTAGAAGAAAATAAATAGAAAGAATAAAAAAAGGAAAGGAAAGAAAGAAAGAAAAAGAAAGAAAGAAAGAAAGAGAGAAGAAAGAAAGAAAGAAGAAGAAAAAGAAAGAAAGAAAGAAAGAAAAGAAAGAAAGAACGAAAGAAAGAAAAAGAAAGATGGAAGGAAGGATGGAAAGGAAAGAAAGAATAAAAAAAGGAAAGGAAAAAGAAAGAAAGAAAGAAAGAAAAGAAAGAAAAGAAAGAAGAAAGAAGAAAGAAAGAAAGAAAGAAAGAAAAATGGAAGGAAGGATGGAAAGGAAAGAAAGAAAAAAAGAAAAAAGGAAAGGACAGATGGAAAGAAAGAAAAAAAGAAAGAAAATACAGAAGGAAAGGAAGAGAAAGAAAGAAAGAAAGAAAGAAAGAGAAGGGAAGGAGAGAAAAGAAAGAAAGAAAGAAAGAAAAGAGAAAGAAAGAAAGAAAAAAGAAAGAAAGAAAGAAAGAAAAGAAAGAAAGAAAGAAAAAGAAAGATGGAAGGAAGGATGGAAAGGAAAGAAAGAATAAAAAAAAGGAAAGGAAAGAAAGAAAGAAAGAAAGAAAGAAAGAAAGAAAGAAAGAGAAAGAAAGAAAGAAAAAGAAAGAAAAGAAAGAAAGAAAGAAAGAAAAAATGGAAGGAAGGATGGAAAGGAAAGAAAGAAAAAAAGAAAAAAGGAAAGGACAGATGGAAAGAAAGAAAAAAGAAAGAAATACAGAAGGAAAGGAAGGAAGAAAGAAAGAAAGAAAGAAAGAGAGAGAGAAAGAAAGAGAGAGAAAGAAAGAAAGAAGAAAGAAAGAAAGAAAGAAAGAAAGAAAAAGAAAAGAAAAGAAAAGAAAAAGAAAGAAAGAAAGAAGTGATAAATTGATAGAGAGATAGCTATTAGATGGGAGATTTATGAATGGATGAACACATTATAGATAGGGGTGTGAGATGATAGATAGATAGATAGATAGATAGATAGATAGATAGATAGATAGATAGATAGATAGATAGATAGAAGGATGGATGATAGATGATAGGTCACAGTCTCTTAGTGCAAGTTATCATGAAAAAAAGAAATGAACCCAGCAGCCAGTGCAGCGCTCACCAGGAGGGGGCGTGTTTCTCATCATGTTTCTCAGCATATTTCGCAGCATATTTGGCAGCTGTTTCAACATCTAATTTCCCCACTGTCTTATACGTTAAGCCTTAAGTATTCTTAGGAGTAAATCTTTTTTATATATATATAATTTTTGCACTTGTTAAACCATTTCGGAGCTGCCCCCGCCACCCGCTCCGCTCCCTCCGCCGTGATTGTATTCATGTACTAATTAAACAGGGAGGCTGCAATGATCAGACAATATACAGCTCCTCATTCCCAATCACTCCAGTATATTAGTTTAGAGGTGAAGAATTGAGGGTTTGTACGGTTCTATTACTTCTTATACATGACTTGTTATCTGCTCGTCATGAAGCTCTAGATCTGGAGGGTAAAGTATGGGAGTCACAGGAGGGTTCATGCACACACATCGTATAGATATATACAGGCTGCAATCACTGATCACTAGGTATATTTTCACTTTGGTGACCTCATGTTATGGGATGATGAAGGTGCTCCTGCTCATTCTCCCACATTACTTCAGTCAGAGGTGATGGATTGTAGTATTGATATTTTTATTAATCTCACAATTTGCTTTCCCATTTATTTCAAGTACAAATATATCACGACGAGGATCATATATGGCGGCCGTCACACACTATGATTTTGTGAGGGTCAGTGGTGCGGCTCGTGGACACATCATTAGTGAGGTGTCACATGTATAGATAACGTTCAGGACACAGCAGCGATGTTACGTGCAGGGATCGTTCACACAACCAGCGACCGATGCTTGTCAATGATGTGAATAGGAGAAACCATAAGGGTAAGTGCACACTGGCCGGGTTTTCGGCGGTTTACCTGTGTAAACCGCCGTTTTGTTTACATTAGTTTTATTTAAATTTATGTTAATCCAAACCGGCGTTTGGATTAACATTAAAACTAATGTAAACAGCCCAAGGCTGTGCACACACCGGCGGTTGCACAGCGTCATCCGTTGCTAACCCGCAGGTTTCCCAGCGGGTTAGCAAAGAATGAGCTTGTCCCATAAACCGGCCGGTTCTGCAGCGGCTGCAAGCAGAATCATGTGCTGCTTCCAGCCGCTGCAGAGCCGCCGGCGAGAAGACGCTGTGCATCCGCCGGCTCCCGCCCGTCACCCGCCCGGCTCCCGCCGCTCATACCCGCCAGGAAGCCGGTGCACGGCGCCGGAGCTTCCTGGCGGGTCCCGCCCAGCCGCCGACGACCAACACGCCGGGTAATGTGAACTTACCCTAAAGGAGATCTGTTATGGCGGTGTCACACAGAACGATGCAGCAGATTGTATGATCGACATCGTCTGATGTGGGGTCCGGTTCTCATATCTGCGGTGACCAATCAGATCACTTATTGCCTGTAAGATCGACCTGTCACATGCAACAACGTCGAGGTACAGGATAATGACATCGGGGTACAGGATAATGACGCTGACACTGGGGGTACAGGATAATGACGCTGACACTGGGGGTACAGGATAATGACACTGACACTGGGGGTACAGGATAATGACACTGGGGGTACAGGATAATGACGCTGACACTGGGGGTACAAGATAATGACACTGGGGGCACAGGATAATGACACTGACACTGGGGGTACAGGATAATGACACTGACACTGGGGGTACAGGATAATGACACTGACACTGAGGGTACAGGATAATGACACTGACACTGGGGGTACAGGATAGTGACACTGACACTGGAGGTACAGGATAATGACAATGACACTGGGGGTACAGGATAATGACACTGGGGGTACAGGATAATGACACTGACACTGGGGGTATAGGATAATGACACTGACACTGGGGGTACAGGATAATGACACTGGGGTACAGGATAATGACACTGGGGGTACAGGATAATGACACTGGGGTACAGGATAATGACACTGACACTGGGGATACAGGATAATGACACTGACACTGGGGGTACAGGATAATGACACTGACACTGGGGGTATAGGATAATGACACTGACACTGGGGGTACAGGATAATGACACTGGGGGTACAGGATAATGACACTGGGGGTACAGGATATAATGACACTGGGGGTACAGGATAATGACACTGACACTGGGGATACAGGATAATGACCTGACACTGGGGGTACAGGATAATGACACTGACACTGGGGGTACAGGATAACAGACAGGGTACAGATAATGACATGGGTACAGGACAATACACTGAACTGGGGTACAGGATAACTGACACTGGGTACAGATAAGACATGGGGGACGATGAATGCATGGGTACAGATAGAGCGACATGGTACAGGATAATACTGACACTGGGTACAGATAATGACACGGGTACAGATAATGACCTGACACTGGGGTACAAGATAACACTGGGGAACGGATATGACACTCATGGGTACAGGATAATACATGACACTGGGGAAGGATAATGACACGACACTGAGGGACGGATAATGACAGGGTACAGATAAGACACTGCATGGGGAAGATAATGACACTGACACTGGGTACGATAATGAATGGTAAGGATAATGACACTAGGGTACAGGATAATGACACTGGGGTACAGGATAATGACACTGACATGGTACAGATATGCACTGCACGGGGTACAGAAAGACACTGCACTGGGGTACAGAAATGACACTGATGGTACACGGGTAAGTGAAATACCTACGGAGATACTGTGTAGTGCGGGTACACAGAACATGGAGCAGTGATATGATGACACTGACATGGGGGTCGGATCTCATATCTGCTGGTGACGATCAGATACTATTGCGTAAGATCACCTGTACAGCAAAACCTGGGGTACAGGATAATGACATCGGGGTACAGGAATGACCTGACACTGGGGTAAGGATAATGACACTGGGGGTACAGGATAATGACGCTGACACTGGGGTACAGGATAATGACATGACACTGGGGTACAGGAAATAAACTGGGGTTACAGGATAATGACTGGCATGGGGGTAAAGATAATGACACTGGGGGAAGGATAATGACACTGACACTGGGGTACAGGATAACAAGGTAAGATACATGACACTGGGGTACAGGAAGGTAATGACTACGTAAGGAATCCTGTGAGGCGGTGTGACACTGACACGGATGGTAAGGATAATGCTGACTGGGGGTCAGGATAATGAACTGGGTGCAGGATAATGACACTTCATGGCTAGTAATGACACTGCCATGGAACAGGGTAAGGATAATGACATGGGGTACAGGATAATGACCGGGGGTACAGGATAATAATGGGTACAGGGTAAGACAACTGACACTGGGGTACAGGTAATGACACTGACACTGGGGTACAGGATAATGACACTGACACTGGGGTACAGGATAATAATGACACTGGGGGTACAGGATAATGACACTGACACTGGGGTACAGGATAATGACACTGACACTGGGGGTACAGGATAATGACACTGACACTGGGGTACAGGATAATGACACTGACCTGGGGTACAGGATAATGACACTGACACTGGGGTACAGGATAATGACACTGACACTGGGGTACAGGATAATGACACACTGGGGTACAGGATAATGACACTGGGGTACAGGATAATGCACTGGGTACGGATAATGACACTGGGGTACAGGATAATAATGACACTGGGGTACAGGATAATGACACTGACACTGGGGTACAGGATAATGACATGACACTGGGGGTACAGGATAATGACACTGACACTGGGGGTACAGGATAATAGTGACACTGGGGTACAGGAAATGACACTGACACTGGGGTACAGGATAATGACACTGACACTGGGGGTACAGGATAATGACACTGGGGTACAGGATAATGACACTGACACTGGGGGTACAGGATAATGACACTGCATGGGGTACAGGATAATGACACTGACACTGGGGTACAGGATAATGACACACTGGGGTACAGGATAATGACTGACACTGGGGGTAACAAGAATAATGACATACTGGGGTACAGGATAATGACACTGACACTGGGGTACAGGATAATGACACTGACACTGGGGTACAGGATAATGACACTGACACTGAGGGTACAGGATAATGACACTGGGGGTACAGGATAATGACACTGACACTGGGGGTACAGGATAATGACATGACACTGGGGTACAGGATAATGACACACCTGGGGTACAGGATAATGACACTGACACTGGGGTACAGGATAATGACACTTGGGGTACAGGATAATGACACTGACACTGGGGTACAGGATAATGACACTGACACTGGGGGTACAGAATAATGACACTAGCACTGGGGTACAGGATAATGACACTGACACTGGGGGTACAGAATAATGACACTGGGGGTACAGGATAATGACACTGACACTGGGGGTGCAGGATAATCACACTGACACTGGGGTACAGGATAATGACACTGGGGTACAGGATAATGACACTGACACTGGGGGTACAGAATAATGACACTAGCACTGGGGGTACAGGTTAATAACATTCGGGGTACAGGATAATGACACTGACACTGGGGGTACAGGCTAATGACACTTGGGGTACAGGATAATGACACTGACACTGGGGGTACAGGATAATGACACTGACACTGAGCGTACAGTATAATGACACTAACACTGGGGGTACAGAATAATCACACTGACACTGGGGGTACAGAATAATGACACAGTAGGGTACAGGATAATGACACTGACCCTGGGGGTACAGGATAATGACACTGGGGTACAGGATAATGACACTGACACTGGGGATACAGGATAATGACATCGGGGATGCAGGATAATGACACTGACACTAAGGGTACAGGATAATGACACTTGGGGTACAGGATAATGACACTGACACTGGGGGTACAGGATAATGACAGTGACACTGGGGGTACAGGATAATGACACTGACACAGGGGGTATAGGATAATGACACTGGGATACAGGATAATGACACACTGGGGGTACAGGATAATGACACTAACACTGGGGGTACAGGATAATGACACTGACTCTTGGGGTACAGGATAATGACCCTGACACTGGGGTACAGGATAATGACAGTGACACTGGGGGTACGGGATAATGACACTGACACTGGGGGTATAGGATAATGACACTGGGGGTACAGGATAATGACACACTGGGGGTACAGGATAATGACACTGACACTGGGGGTACAGGATAATGACACTGACACTGGGGGTATAGGATAATGACACTGGGTGTACAGGATAATGACACACTGGGGGTACAGGATAATGACACTGACACTGGGGGTACAGGATAATGACACTTGGGGTACAGGATAATGACACTGACACTGGGGTACAGGATAATAACAGTGACACTGGGGGCACAGGATAATGACACTGACACTCGAGGGTACAGGATAATACACTGACACTGGGGGTACAGGATAATGACACTTGGGGTACAGGATAATGACACTGACACTGGGGTACAGGATAATGACAGTGACACTGGGGGCACAGGATAATGATACTGACACTCGGGGGTACAGGATAATACACTGACACTGGGGGTACAGGATAATACACTGACACTCAGAATATTGATACCGACACTGGGGATATAGCACAAAAAATAGAAATAAGTGGACTTTATTGCCCAATGTGTGGCCTCTCCATATAGTATAGTGCACCCCCATAGTCCTCCATATAGTATAAGGCATCCCCCATTGCCTTCCTTATAGCATAATGCACCCACATAGTCCTCCATATAGTATAGTGCACCCCCATAGTCCTCCATATAGTATAATGCGCCCCCTTACTCCTCCTATATTATATTGCACATTACAGAGTTTCCCACCGGTGTACTCATTGATTACAAAAAAAAAAGTAAATACTCACCTCTCCTCTCGCTGCTCCGGTCTCCTCAGCATCTGCCGAGTTGCAGATGGCAGACAGCGTCGGCCAGGACTCTGGAGAAGAATGCTGCCAGCAGAGGCAGCCAGGACTATAGGAGCAGCATCCGCAGGGGGCTACCACTGGTACATGCATCTTGTACATATGTAGCTTATCTCCGTACACCTCGTACACACGGCTCCGCTCCCTACAACTTGTACATACGTGGCTCTGCTCCATAAAACCTCATACGCATGCAGCTCCGCTCAGTACACCTCGTACATATGCGGCTCCTCTCAGTACACCTCGTACACATGGCACCGCTCTGTACACCTCGTACACTCGGCTCTGCTCCATACACCTCGTACACACGAGGCTCCGCTCCGTACACCTCATTCGCATGCGGCTCCACTCAGTGCCCCTCGTACATATGCAACTCCGCTCTGTACACCTCGTACACATGTGGCTATGCTCCATACGCTCGTATACCCTTGGCTCTGCTCTGTACACCTCGTACACTCGGCTCCACTCCGTACACCTCGTACACACTCGGCTCCACTCCGTACACCTCGTACACACTCAGCTCCACTCCGTACACCTCGTACACATGTGGCTCCGCTCTGTACACCTCATTCATACGTGGCTCCGCTCCCTATACCTCGTACACTCCAGGCTCCGCTCCATACACCTCATGCACATGCGGCTCTGCTCCTTATGCCTCATACATTCTCGGCTCTGCTCCGTACACCTCGTACACACACGGCTCTGCTCCATACACCTCGTACACTCGACTCTACTCCTACACCTCGTACACTCTCGGCTCTGCTCTGTACACCTCATACACACATGGCTCTGCTCCGTACACCTCGTACACACACGGCTCTGCTCCGTACACCTCGTACACTCTAAGCTCCGCTCTGTACACCTCGTACACTCTCGGCTCCGCTCAGTACACCTTGTACACTCTCGGCTCCCCTCAGTACACCTTGTACACTCTCGGTTCCGCTCAGTACACCTTGTACACTCTCGGCCCTGCTCCGTACATCTCATACACACGCAGCTCCTCTCCGTATACTTCGTACACACTCGACTCTGCTCTATACACCTTGTACAAACGCAGATCTGCTCCGTACACCTCGTACACATATGGATCTGCTCCATACACCTCGTACACTCGGCTCTGCTCCATACACCTCATACACTCTTGGCTCTGCTCCATACACCTGGTACACTCTCGGCTCTGCTCCGTACACCTCATACACATGCAACTCCTCTCCGTACACCTCGTACACACTAGACTCTGCTCAATACACCTTGTACAAACGCGGATCTGCTCCGTACACCTCGTACACACATGGTTCTGCTCCTTACACTTCGTACACTCGGCTCTGCTCCGTACACCTCATATGTCTGGCCTCACGGGACGGGGGTACTCGGTACCGGACCGGACGGTGCCGGGGAAGTCACGGGTGGCTTGGTCCGGACCGTGTCCCTGGCTCGGCAGAATAAAGGGGAATATTTACAGGGGAAATGTCACTGTGACGCCACCCACTTGATGCGGCCAGTGATGGGGGCCGCCGCTGCTGCAGAGCCTCCGGGGGTGATGGAGTGGCAGCGGAGATGGTGTAGTTACAGTGGGAAGAACTGTATCCCCCGGGGCAGTAAGGGTTAAGGGTTGTGGAATTGTCCAGGACACTAAGGGTGCTTTCACACTACGGATTTTCAGGGATATAAATCGGACAGCATCGGCTCCCTTCTGATGCTTGGAATATTTGGCACCCGATTCCGGCATAAAATCGTTGCCGGGCTGAAAAAAAAGAAAAAAAAAAGTTCATGCTCACCTCCCCCCGAGCCCCCGCCGTCTCCAGCCGTCTTCCTGGAGGCTCCGGTGGCGCATGCAGGTTCCCGGTGGCTGCAGAGGTCTTCCTCTGCTGTTCAGGACCTGCGGTGATGTCACAGTCACGTGACCGCGGGTTCCACCATGGTAACCCGCGGTCACATGACTGTGACATCACCGCAGGTCCTATACAGCAGAGGAAGACCTCTGCTGACACCGGGAGCCTGCATGAGCCACCGGCAACCTCCAGAAAGACGGCGGGAGACGGCGGGGGCTCGGGGGGAGGTGAGAATAAACTTTTTTTTTTTTTTTTAACCCCTGCGCTCCCAGTTGAGCATTTTTACTGTATTGAGCATGCTCAGTACAGTAAAATAGAGTCCGAGGAGACATCAGATGTTTCCTCGGACCCTTCTCCATAGGGCCCCATGTTATAGGGATCGGGTCAGATCGGATGTGCACTAAATGCCATCCGATTTGGTCCTATCCGAGTCTGTCAGATTTTATTTTCGGTGCAAAAATTGTTGCAGGCAACGATTTTTTTCACCGGAAAAAAATCGGGAAAAATCGGGCAGAATCAGATCGGACCAAATCGGATGGCATTTAGTGCACATCCGATTCGGTCCGATCCCCATAGGGATGCATGGGGTCCGAAAATCGGTCCGATGCTGTCCGATTTTTATCGAACAGCATCGGAAACGAAGAAATCGTAGTGTGAAAGCAGCCTTACTTTGCAGGCTGCGGGGAACTCTCCTCCTGGCTGGTGCTGACAGGCTGTGTCCTGTATGGAGGGAATAGCTTGCACGCAGAGACACAAGGGAAACTGTTCCATGGTTTTCCAAAGCTTTACTCTTAGTTGTTCCAACAGTTCACAGGTAGTTTGCAGTTCTTACAAGGTTAAGTACAGTTCTCAGTACACAGTCCAAGTACACGGGCACATTCTCCCTCTCCGGGTTCCCTTTGCTCCCTGCAGCCAGGTCTCTCTCTCTCTGTGACCCCTCACACAGTCTTTAGTGTCCTTTCCGGGCTGTCTACGGTCTCCGTCTGTACGGGTGGTGTGTGGTGCACTGGACAGTATGGCGGTGACTCGGACCCCTGGTGGGCCCTCCTGGTTGTCACTGAGCTGCCTGTCCTTTGGGTTGGGGACCCTAACGTGGAGCTGTGGTCTCCCGTCGTGTTGTTTGGGGATCCTGGGTAAACTGCGGTCCCCTTTAGAGCCGACACTCTACTCAGCCCAGCCTCCAGCAGTCCTCAGCACGAGGCTCTACCAGGCTCCTTCCCTCTGTTCCTCTCGGTATCATAGGAGGGACTTCTCTGCCTGCAGTCAGTGGCTTTAGCTGCTGTCTAGGGCACGGGTTACACCGTCCCTCTCCGTCCTGTCACACTCCTGGTGGCATCAGCGTCGGATGGGCTTTCTCTCCCTCTGGCTCACACTGGCTCAGTACGGATTCTGTGCTCCTAGCCTTGCACTCACAGACGTGTTATTCTCCTTCAGTCTTTACAGCTCAGCTTCTGATCTTTGCATCTCGGCTCACTCCGGCCTACTAACTTCCTTCACTCCTCCCCCTCACTATATACTGTCAGTCACCTGACTTCTGGTGTGCCCAACCCACTCCCCTGATCCACCAACCCTCGATCTCATAGAGTTCTAATCTCAGGGCTGGATGTAAACCTCCTTCTGACACGTGGGTTGTGTGGGCTGTGAGGGTGTTGGTGTGCAACAATGTCCTACCTGCCTGGCTGCAGTTCCCTTTGTGGCCTCCTGGACGCAGGGGCGCCACATTCTCCGGAGTTAAACCAGCGCGTCCTTGCGCTGCCCGTCATGGATCACCCTGAAAACATTTTTATTTTTAAACAACAATAACATTAAGGATTCTTGGTTTCTTCCCGTCCGGGAGGCACGATTCTTCAAACGTTATGTCGGGCCCCTCGGGACGGGGGTACTCGGTACCGGACCGGATGGTGCCGGGGAAGTCACGGGTGGCTTGGTCCGGACCGTGTCCCGGGCTAGGCAATAAAAAGGGGATTATTGCGGCCAGTAAGGGGGCCGCCGCTGCTGCAGAACCTCCGGGGATGATGTAGTGGCAGCATAGATGGTATAGTTCCTGTGAGTAGAACTGTATTCCCCGGGGCGGTGATGGTATAGTCTATAAGGGGTATTGATGGTGGAGACGGGGTTAAAGGACACACACTCACGTTTGGTAGACACTGGTGCAATTCTCCTTCTTTCCAGGTGATGCAGAGCTGACAGGCTTGTAGCAGGGGGAAGCTCTCTGTGCTGAATGTGGAGCAAAGGTCGTAATCAGTACACAGACTCACAGTTTTGCTGTTTTCCAAAGCTTTACTGCTGATGTTATTGCAGATTATAGTCCACGGAGTCTGTAATGGGGCTGAGCTCTCTTCCCACCCTGTCCGGGGTCGTTAGCTTCCTTGTGCTGCACTGTGTGTGTGTCCTGGCTGCTGCTATTAGCTGAGCTGCTGGGACTTCTCACGTCTCTCTCTCTGTGTTCTGCTGGTACCACTTGGCTAGGCAACTTGAGTCCTCTGTGTTGTGCTGACCCCTCCGTGTCGCTTTGCACTGGTACTAGGGGCATCTAGAAATCCCACTGTTCCTGGATTCACTGTGCTGTGGGTGCCAGACACAGTAGCGGATCCGGTGTCCGTTCTGTGCGTTCTTCTGGGGCGAGTGAAGGTATCACTCCAGCTCCCAGACATTTTCCTCAGTCTGTTGTTCTCCTGTTCCTCTGACCCTCACTAGGTCTGCACTAAGTTTTGCACTAACTCGTGCTCTTCACAGCCCTGCTCCGAGCTGAACTGAGCTCTCCCTCATGAGCAAGAGTATATAAGGAAGCAGGTTGTGCTCCCCTCCTGGCCCAGAGGTGCTAGTGTTTGTCAGTGTGTAGTGGGGAGAGAACCCATGTGGTGTTATTGTGGCACATTAACCCATGGGGTGCCACATTTACGTTAACTATAAAACAAGTGCTTGGGTATCTACGTCATTACCCTTCTTCTATCTAGGCCTTTACGTGGTCTAATGCTACAACGCATTCACTTTTCTGTAGCTAAAACACATTATAAATACTACTTTGTATCAAAAGTATAAAAGTTCTTCAAAAGTGCAAAAAGTTCAAAAATTCTCAAAAAACAGCTTTCAAACAGTTCCAAGTTCAATGCACTACGTCTCACGTGCATAGCTGGTCTTAAAACCAAAGGGGAGCACACTAAGGTGCTCAACTATTTACAGTTCAAAGTTCGTACCAGCTCATTGTTCGTGGTGCAAATATTCAGTTCAAACATATATGAGACAAACAGGGGAATGCTAGCTTTCATTCAGGTAAGGTAGGGGATCAATAAGGAACAATGCACTTTCACACTTACAGTGTCTTCTTTTCTTGATGCAGGACCCGTGTTCATTCTTTCTTGCCTTGCTTCCAAGGTAGCATCTGCAATGGTGTTCTTCTGGGATAAACCTCCAGGTTCTGCAGTGAAGTTATCAGCAAGTAGCTTTCCGGGGTCTGGGTGATAGCATCCTTCTTTGGGGCAACAGTCTCTAAGATGGCGACAGGATCAGTGTTTACAGCCATGTCCGTGTAGCTTATGACGTCCGGGTCATCATTGGATTCAGGATACTCTAATGCGGGCATGTCATCTTCTTCCGCAGGGTACAAACAGAGTCTTTTCACCTTAATGCCGTATGGGCCACGCTCACCTTCCACAATGTGGTACGACACCCATTCTCATATCTCGACTTGTCTGTCCGGGTGATCTGACGGCAGTTGCTCTTCCACTTCTCTCTTATTTATGAAGATATCACATCTAGTACCGGGCTCATGGGCGAATGCAAATCCTCTTGCTTCAATTACTTTAACTATCTTGCCCTCGTGCCGTGGGGATCGCTGAACTTCTCTGTCTCTGCGGGCTACATTCTTTGCCTCTTTTGCACGATCGACCATAATTTGCTTCTGCACCTGCCTCTCGGCTTCCTCTTTCTCCCACCTCCTCACACATCTGCGGATATACTCTTCCTGTGTTATCAGCTCTGCGGGGCCTACTTCGCTGCTGGGATCTCCCAAAAAGCCCATCAGGTCATCGCATTCTTTATCTCGCTCCCACCAGCAGCGGAGCTGCTCCCCTCTCACCTCAGTTGTTGTAGGTGCCGGAATCAGGGGCTGCGGTAACGCCAGGTGTCCCTCCGGTAGAGCTCCAAGTGGGTCATCCTCTCTTCTGGTAACTTGCGGTGCAGTACGTGGAATGGTCAGATCCACCAGCGTTGCTGTACGGCATGGGGCTTCACACCTATCGTGGTCACGTGTTGCTCCAACTCAGCCGGGTTGTATGGACAGAGTCTCGTAGCTCTGGCAGTGATCAACACTAATCTGGATCCGGGTCCGATTCTCCTCTTGGGCCCGTGTCATCCGCTGGGGTAGCAGCCGCAGCACACCCCGCCGGGTGTCTTGGACGTGGAGACGCTCTCCTCCTTCTGCCATCTCGTCTATGTCACACGGGGTCTCTCCTCGGCCGGGTTCCTCCACGGGGTCGTCCTGTGGGCCCTCCGGGATCACAGGTGGTCTTCCTTCGGCAGCGTTCTCCTGGGCGTCCTCCGCTTCCGTCCGCATGTACTCGAATGGCGACTGCTTCTCTTCCGATTCTTCGCTCCGCCGCCTCCTGATGATTTCCTTCTTCATGCCCGCCAGCTTCTTAGGAGGAGGGTCTAGGGGCGGCGGCTCTTCCTTTAGAGTGACAGCTGGCTCTCCCGGAGTTAAGGAGAGCCAGGGCGGGACCTTCTTTTCGCACCTTGGACCGGACCGGCCCACGATGGGAGTCTTGGGAACGCCTCCCCTGCACATGGCGCTAGTCTCCCCTGGCCGCCATTAAGGTCAGTTTTGGCGGGAAAAGTCCAGAAACAGTTCTTTTGGAGCACGGGGTCCAATTCTTTTGGACGGGTAGATCCTGTTCGTGACGCCAAGTTTCTGTCTGGCCCCACGGGACGGGGGTACTCGGTACCAGACCGGACGGTGCCGGGGAAGTCACGGGTGGCTTGGTCCGGACCGTGTCCCTGGCTCGGCAGAATAAAGGGGAATATTTACAGGGAAAATGTCACTGTGACGCCACCCACTTGGTGCGGCCAGTGATGGGGCCGCCGCTGCTGCAGAACCTCCGGGGGTGATGGAGTGGCAGAAGAGATGGTGTAGTTCCAGTGGGAAGAACTGTATTCCCCGGGGCAGTAAGGGTTGTGGAATTGTCCAGGACACTTACTTTGCAGGCTGCAGGGATCTCTCCTCCTGGCTGGTGCTGACAGGCTGTGTCCTGTATGGAGGGAAAAGCTTGCACGCAGAGACACAAGGGAAACTGTTCCAGGGTTTTCCAAAGCTTTACTCTTAGTTGTTCCAACAGTTCACAAGTAGTTTGCAGTTCTTACAAGGTTAAGTACGGTTCTCAGTACACAGTCCAAGTACACGGGCACATTCTCCCTATCCGGGTTCCCTTTGCTCCCTGCAGCCAGGCCTCTCTCTCTCTGTGACCCCTCACACAGTCTTTAGTGTCCTTTCCGGGCTGTCTACGGTCTCTGTCTGTACGGGTGGTGTGTGGTGCGCTGGACAGTATGGCGGTGACTTGGACCCTGGTGGGCCCTCCTGGTTGTCACTGAGCTGCCTGTCCTTTGGGTTGGGGACCCTAACGTGGATCTGTGGTAGTGATGGGCGAATCCTAAATTACTCGGAATCGCTTGACTCTAGCGAGTCCGAGCCCAGGACTCGCTACTCGTTGCGAGTCTAGCGAGTCCAATGTTAATGAATGGGGAAGCGAGTAATAGCGAGTAGTGTGAGATTTACAAATCGCAGATGTGTCTCGGAAGCTTCAGCCTGAAGCAATCCTAGTTTTGTCATTTATTTGCATTGCTCGTTTACTTTGTAAGTAATCGCTGACTCGCACAGATAAGATCCTGTCTTCTCTGTGTTCTGGCTGCCCCAGCTCCAGGGTCCTAGAGCCTGCCTGCTGCCTGATGTAGCAGTGCTGAGATTGTTCTCAGTCTGCTCATTCCCTGTGTACAGACATGAATGTCTGTGCACAGAGATGATGTAGCAGAGCTGAGATTGTTCTCAGTCTGCTCATTCCCTGTGTACAGACATGAATGTCTGTGCACAGAGATGATGTAGCAGAGCTGAGATTGTTCTCAGTCTGCTTATTCCCTGTGCATAGACATCTATATTTATGCACAGGGGATGTAGCAGAGAGGACATCGCGTTTTGGACTGCGTCGGACGGAAGAGAATTTTTTTAATTAAAGATGGAGTCCCTAATGGCTTTTTTTTTTATTTCTAATAAAAAATTTTCCTTGTGTTGTGTTTTTTTTAAAACAATTTAATAGAAATTCATGGCGGTCATGTCTAATATTGGCGTGACCGCCATAAATTTCGGGCTTAGGGCCAGCTGATAATACAAAGCTGGCCCTAACCTCTTTATTACCCAGCGTGCCATCGCTACCAGGGCCGCTGGAAGAGCGGGGTTCAGCGCCAGAGGATGGCGCTTCAATGAACGCGCCATCTTCTGGGGCGGCTGCGGGCTGCAATTTGCAGCGGGGGGTGCCCAGAAAGCTTGGGCATCCCTGCGCTGCGGATTCCAGCCCCCAGCTGCTTAGCTGTACCTGGCTAGACATAGAAATTGCGCGGAGCCCCACGCATTTTTTTTTAATTATTTCATGAAATTCTGAGATTCTGACTCTGAGACTCTGAGACTCTGACTCTGAAATTCATGAAATAATTAAAAAAAAATGCGTGGGGCTCCGCGCAATTTCTATGTCTAGCCAGGTACAGCTAAGCAGCTGGGGGCTGGAATCCGCAGCGCAGGGATGCCCAAGCTTTCTGGGCACCCCCCGCTGCAAATTGCAGCCCGCAGCCGCCCCAGAAGATGGCGCGTTCATTGAAGCGCCATCCTCTGGCGCTGAACCCCGCTCTTCCAGCGGCCCTGGTAGCGGTGGCACGCTGGGTAATAAAGAGGTTAGGGCCAGCTTTGTATTATCAGCTGGTCCTAAGCCCGAAATTTATGGCGGTCACGCCAATATTAGACATGACCGCCATGAATTTCTATTAAATTGTTTTAAAAAAAACACAACACAAGGAAAATTTTTTATTAGAAATAAAAAAAAAAGCCATTAGGGACTCCATCTTTAATTAAAAAAATCCTCTTCCGTCCGATGCAGTCCAAAACGCGATGTCCTCTCTGCTACATCCCCTGTGCATAAATATAGATGTCTATGCACAGGGAATAAGCAGACTGAGAACAATCTCAGCTCTGCTACATCATCTCTGTGCACAGACATTCATGTCTGTACACAGGGAATGAGCAGACTGAGAACAATCTCAGCTCTGCTACATCATCTCTGTGCACAGACATTCATGTCTGTACACAGGGAATGAGCAGACTGAGAACAATCTCAGCACTGCTACATCATCTCTGTGCACAGACATTCATGTCTGTACACAGGGAATGAGCAGACTGAGAACAATCTCAGCACTGCTACATCATCTCTGTGCACAGACATTCATGTCTGTACACAGGGAATGAGCAGACTGAGAACAATCTCAGCACTGCTACATCATCTCTGTGCACAGACATTCATGTCTGTACACAGGGAATGACTAGACTGAGAACAATCTCAGCACTACTACATCATCTCTGTGCACAGACATTCATGTCTGTACACAGGGAATGAGCAGACTGAGAACAATCTCAGCACTGCTACATCAGGCAGAGGCGGGCTCTAGGACCCTGGAGCTGCACAGAGAAGACAGCTGGACTCGGCTTGCAAAGAAACAGCAGTTACTTTGCGAGTTTCCCTGCTATCACTGGCACAGTAGCCAGTGATTACTCGCACGAGTCTAATGCAAACAATGGCAATCCTAGTTTTGTCAGCGTTTCTGACAAAACTAGTATTGATATTGATTTGCATTGGACTCGTGCGAGTAATCACTGGGAAACTCGCCGAGTACCGAGTCCTGCGAGTCCCTTACTACTCGCCGAGTAACGAGTCCTAGCGAGTAGATTCGCCCATCCCTAATCTGTGGTCCCCGTCGTGTTGTTTGGGGATCCCGGGTAAACTGCGGTCCCCTTTAGAGCCGACACTCTACTCAGCCCAGCCTCCAGCAGTCCTCAGCACGAGGCTCTACAAGGCTCCTTCCCTCTGTTCCTCTCGGTATCATAGGAGGGACTTCTCTGCCTGCAGTCAGTGGCTTTAGCTGCTGTCTAGGGCACGGGTTACACTGTCCCTCTCCGTCCTGTCACACTCCTGGTGGCATCAGCGTCGGATGGGCTTTCTCTCCCCTCTGGCTCACACTGGCTCAGTACGGATTCTGCGCTCCTAGCCTTGCACTCACAGACGTGTGATTCTCCTTCAGTCTTTACAGCTCAGCTTCTGGTCAGGATAATGACACTGACACTGGGGGTACAGGATACTGACACTGACACTGGGGGTACAGGATACTGACACTGACACTGGGGGTACAGGATAATAACACTGACACTGGGGGTACAGGATAATGACACTGACACTGAGGGTACAGGATAATGACACTGACACTAGGGGTACAGGATAATGACACTGGGGTACAGAATAATGACACTGACACTGGGGGTACAGGATAATGACACTGACACTGGGGTACAGGATAATGACACTGACACTGAGGGTACAGGATAATGACACTGACACTGGGGGTACAGGATAATGGCAATGACACGGGGGGTACGGGATAATGACACTGACACTGGGGTACAGGATAATGACACTGACACTGGGGTACAGGATAATGACACTGACACTGGGGTACAGGATAATGACACTGACACTTGGGGTACGGGATAATGACACTGACACTGGGGTACAGGATAATGACACTAACACTGGAGGTACAGGATAATGACAATGACACTGGGGGTACAGAATAATGACATCAGGGGTGCAGGATAATGACACTGACACTTGGGGTACAAGGATAATGACACGGACACTGAGGGTACAGAATAATGACACTGGGGGTACAGGATAATGACACTGACACTGGGGGTACAGAATAATGACACTGGGGGTACAGGATAATGACACTGACACTTGGGGTACAGGATAATGACACGTAGGATATGGTATAATGAGACTGACACTCGGGGTACATTACACTAATTCTTCCACAGCACACACAACTCTTCATTACATTGTATCCTTATTGAGATACTTTGAGCCATGAAACTCTAAAATGTTCCAACAACGTCCTATCAATATTGGCGACTTTTACATAAAAGCCCTGGGTGCAAAATGCGTCATGTTGACCTGGGGGAGCGGGGGAGGGGGGGACCTCTCTTGAATGTCTATAAACTAACGAAATAAAGAAATGCGGCCAATAACCAGGCTGACGTCTGTAATGAGATTACAGGAGCATCGTGATAGAGAAGGTAAATCCCATATAAGATTACAGCCAGATACATTCACATTAGAAATTGGAACTGATCTGTCTTGTTCAAAGCTCGGCTCGTTGATTAAAGTTGTTTTATCTGTGTATTTAAAAGCAATGCACTTCTTAAAACCCATTATGAATAGTTAATATTGAGCTTTGCCTGGAAACAATTCCCACCAGTGTTTTGCTAGCACTATGGTAATATTCAGTGTGAGCGGGTTTGATGCTTCTCCTCGCCCCGCAGAGCTGGCGCACAGAAAGCCAAACTTCAGCAGTCTGCTGTGTCACCCCCTCCAGCAGCGCTACCCGGCTCATTCAGGAAGTGTTTTACAAATTTCAGAATTAATAAATAGAGAGTATTTAGTAGTCTCTTTTATCAGTTAATTAGATACAATAATCACTTTGCGGTAAAAGATAAACTTTTTTCTTTTTTTCTTGCCATTGAAAGAAATTTAGAATACTTTTCTCTTTTTTTTAAATAGATTTCTGATTGGGCGAAACCAAGGCTTATATTTCACTTGTCCCTCATTGGCCGAGACAGTGCCAATGTTTTGGGAACAGTCAAATTATCCTATTGCCCATAGGTCAATCTGATGGGGACAAGGTACAACGGTCCTAAGCGGATAATTAGGGCAAAAGGTGGCCATGATATAGGAATCAGATGTCCTTCCCGTGTCTGCAGCTCTAAAGCCTTTTTCCATGAAGATGAATCTGATGTAGTTCAGACAACACTTCCCCTTCGTTTATACATTTTTATACAGTGTGTATATATATATATATATATATATATATATATATATATATACATACATATACAAATTGTCGCTTCATTGAGGAATGCCCATATATGGTAATAGTAATCTGTGTCCCCCGTGGTAATAGTGCCCCCTGTGCCCATGTATTGGAATTGTGCCCATATATGGTAATAGTAATCTATGTCCCCCATGGTAATAGTGCCCTCTGTGCCCATGTATTGGAATTGTGCCCATATATGGTAATAGTAATCTATGTCCCCCATGGTAATAGTGCCCCCTGTGCCCATGTATTGGAATTGTGCCCATATATGGTAATAGGATCGTGTCCCTCATGATAATTGTGCCCATATATGGTAATAGAACTTTGCCCCTTATTGTAATAGTGCCCCCTGTGTCCAGATATAGTAACTATGCCCATATATTGTATTAGGATAAAATAGTGTTGTTTTTTTCGGCTTGTGGAGCGCTAAATGAATTACAAGCAGAGCAACAAATAAAATCAGACCTTTATTGGCCCCTTGTGCTGCCACAACATGTTTCAACAGTACTCTACTGTCTTCCTCAGGTGAAAGTATCCCGGAAGCATCATGCTGAGGAGCCGCAGGACCGATACAGGAGGACGCCGCCACCCAGGCACCGCAACCAGAGGACATAATTTCCATAGGAGGCTTTATCCAGGGTTGAGCGGGGGCGCACAACCCCCCAAGGTGAGCAGTCTAACAGCCCCCCTCTAATTCTTATTCCTGGAAGGTCTTTTCACAGGGAGCGCTCTCTTGTCTCTTTTCTGTCACATATTGTATTAGGACTCTGTGTCATAGTGGGAAATCAGATTTATGAAACTTTATTAGCTCATGCACAAAAATGTGCCCCAAGCAGGAAAAGAAATAAAAAATTACGAAAGTTACGGGTCTCATAAAATGGGCACACAAACCAAAATTTTGTTTTTTGAAAATGCGGGAAAAAAAATAACCAGTACAATATAATAAAAAGTTATATAAGTCTGGTGGTATTCATGCTGGAGAATTCAGTAAAAAAAAAACAAAAAAAGTTATTTTGTGACCAAAGTGCAACAAAGAAGGAGTGAAAGACACTCAATTTGCAAAGATCTTGTTGGTCTATATGTGACACTAGTCACTACATGGACAAGCCACGAGGCAAGGTAGTTAAACATTCTGGAGTCAGATACCAAGACAGCACTTTGTGGACAAAGGGAATAGACAAAGGCATAGTAAGGTCATGGCTTGGGGTCAGATACCAATCCAAGAGACAAGGCAAACAGATGGTCACAGAAGTAAGTATGGCAGCAGTAGATTAGAAGACCGATGGCAGGTAAGTGAGGTCAATATGCACTAAAGAGCAAATGCTATGACTAGCTGTGATCTGGGACTGACTGCTCAGCTAAGTAACTAGGCAATCACAGAGAACAGGTAACACCTAAAGAAACCAACACCTTCCAGTCTCAGATTGGACAGCTGAGCTGCCACTCTCCAAACTGACAGTGCAGCACAGCTCTTATTCCATAGTACACATAGAGACGCAAAACTGTCTCCAAGACACACTAAGTGGATGGATTGTGACACTATAGTTTCTAGATCCTTATGGCTACAGGTGTCAAGTCTGGCCAACAATTTCCAGCATGCAAATCACTAGAAACTGCATCACTCAAAGAGGTTGTCCAATATTTTGATATTGATACATTGTGCTTAGGAGAGGTCATTAATAAATATCAGATAAATTGTGGTCTAACAATGGCACCCCCAACAATAAGCTGTTTTCAGAACCTGTATTTGCTGAATGTAAGTGTGGAGCCCACTGAGACGGGGTACTCGGTGCCCGACCGGTGTGCTGCTGGGGGATGTCACGGCGGTCCTGGTCCGGACCATGTCCCGGGCCAGCACAATAAAATGGGGGTTATTTACAGGGGATTTGTCACTTGTGACGCCACCCACTATATGCGGCCAGTGATGGGGCCGCCGCTGCTGCAGAACCTCCGAGGGATGATGGGATAGCAGCTTGGATGGAATAGTTCCAGTGGGTAGAACTGGGTTCCCCGGGGCAGTGGTGATTAAAGTCAGTGATGGTAATTGTAGGCTTTGCAGGAAAAGGGGATGATGTGGAGATGGGTCCTGACGGGGCTAGATGGAGAACTGACAGTTTCTCATACCTGAAATCAGACACAGACAACGTAGCAGGGTTCACCTGGGTTTACTGCTCTTATTCTTCTGTCAAACAGGGCACGTATAATACAGTTCTTTACAGCTTTGCTATATTGAATCCGGTATACTGAACCCACTGCAGCCAGGTTATCCTCCCTAGACTCCTCGGTCCCTCTACGTGTCCTTTCAGGCTATTTCTCAGTGTTCCTCCTTAAAGTGGATTGCGGAGCGGCAGCTCGGTCCCTATTAGCAGCTTCCCCCTAAGTCTCTGGGCGGTAAGCCGGGTCCTCTCTGTTGCTGCTGTGCTCCCAATCCTCTGGTGGGAATATAGATCTGGAGTCTGTATTCCCAGTCAGGTTGTCTGGGGCACCAGATTAATCTTCAGCCCCCTCAGAGCTGACACTCTGGTTTCAGCCAAACCACAGGTATCCCTGTCTCTCAAGGGATTACCGGGTCCTTTCCTTCCCGTGTATAATAAGGGAGGCTGTCCTGTCAGTTAGTTGCTGGCCTGCTCATCTTCCCTGGACCTGATTGTACTGGTCTTGTCTTTACTGCTCGGCACCTGCCTACTGGCTAACCGCTTCCTGTTGCTCCCTCATATACCCCTCCCTTACCATGACTACGCTCTATCCACTCATATCTAGTCTACTACCCCTTGTCTGCCTAGAGTCCCAGACTCAGGGTTAGGTCCCCATGTCAGTGGATATGTGTGTTGAGGTGTTTGTTAAACAAACTCTCTACCCTCCTGCCTGGCTGCAGTTTCTCCCTGTGGCCACCCTGGACGCAGGGGCGCCACACTAGTAATGTAGTGGCCATTTTTGGTACTGCAGCTCAGCTGTCATCTGCATGCAGTACCTGATAATGGCCACTACATGTTGTACAGAGCTGTGGTCTCCTGATTTCACACTGTCACATCCCCAGAGTCTGCTCCTGCGACTTCTGCTTCTGCCATCGGGCACTGCTGTGTTCACTCCAAAAGTGGGGCTGGTGATGTAGTAGTCTGACTTGTGGATGTGTTTGCATGGCTGCTCATTAACTCTGACTTCAGCCAATTAGAAAATACTGCAGTCTATTTCAATCCTCTGTGTGCTCCTGCTAGTTGTCAGATATACTCCCTGGTTCACTTGGTATTCCTGCTTTGCATTATTGATTTTCTGGATTGACCTCTGTCTGTTTTTCTACTGTGCCGCCCAGCTTAGGGGACCGGGATACCCGGCGCAGGGTCACTTTCCTTGGGGGAGTCACTGGTGGCTGGACCCAGGCCGTGGCCCCAGGCTGGCACACTCCTAAAAGGGGGTATTTACAGGGGATTTAGAAGTTTATATAGTTTATAAAGTTTGTAGATGTTATTGTCGTGACGCCACCCAGAATAATGTGGCTATATATGGCCACCGCTGCCTTGTACTGGCCAGGGGATGATGGTGAGAGGCAGCTGAGATGGTATAGCCCTTTTCCGGGTAGGGCTGTAGGGTCCCCTGGACAGGTGATGTTAAAGTTAATGATGGATGAAGATGGAAGTATGGTGAGGAGATGTTAAGGACACAGACACTTACTTGATTCACAGCAAATCCTCTCAGCGGTGATGGTCCCAATCCTGGATAGATGGTAGCTGTTAAATCAGAGGCTGAGGCACAGATGAGGTTTAACTGGTTTACTTTCAACCAAACTATAATACAACAAGTCCCGTCTCCGGAGTCTGCAATAGGGGTTCAGTTGCTCAGGCCCCACCGGGTCCTTTACCTCCTGCTTGCGCTGTCTATGTGGCCCTGCTGCCGTGTGTGAACTCGCTGCCGGCCCAAATCTGTCCTCTCTGGGTCCCACTCAATAGGCAACTTGAGTCCTTTGTCTCTCTCTGCTTACCCCCTCCGGGAGTACTGCTGAACTCTTAGTATGTTGCTGTGTCTGGCCCTGTGAAGCTTGTTGTTACCTCACGTTTTTCCGGTTGCTGTATTGTATATAACTAATGCAGCCACGGATCCGGTATCCGTATCTGCGCTTTTTATCTAGGGTAGATAATGATGCTACCCGATTCTGAAAGTGTTCCTCTTATCAGTTTTCTCCTCCTCAGACCGATGGCTTGGCCCTGGAAATTGTCAGCCAGTCCTCAGGAACTCAATGCAGCTCCTGTCACTCTGAGCTCCTGGCTCCAACTGTCTGAAAATTTACCTCAAACCAGTGTTTTAT
Organism: Allobates femoralis; assembly: GCA_033576535.1. Lineage (NCBI taxonomy): Eukaryota > Metazoa > Chordata > Amphibia > Anura > Aromobatidae > Allobates > Allobates femoralis. The sequence continues at coordinate 41,925,254 of JARQOC010000012.1, forward strand.
CTCTAGGGAAGTCTCTGGTGTCTCTGGAGCTCCCCCTACTGGCCAAAGGTGGTAGTGCAGTGGCTTGGCTTTCTAAGTGAGTGCAACTATTATGATCTTATACTGTGGCTAATACCCGCAGGGGCGCCACATTCCCCCTTAGTTAAGAACAGTACTCCGGGACTGTGGGACAATAAACATAAGATATAACAGATAATATCTACAGAGTCTTAAAAAAAAAATAAAAAGTTACAAAAACCACTCAAGTTTAAAAAATAGAGTCTTGTAAAAAGTCACTTCAAATAGCGTCCATTAATACAGCTCTGTCCTTGAGGGCTATTTATTTGTTAGGAAAGGCACTGCAATTAGCGTCCATTTTTCCAACAAAGTTTATGAATAATTTAAGAATGTTCAAAAAACAGTCTTTCCGGAGCTTTAATTTACCGCCTCCGGGCTGATAAATGAAGAAAAGAGTTCAAGAATATGCAAGTAGTTCATACAGAATAGTCTCTGTAGGTACTGAGCTTTTTAACGTTACATCTAATAACTACTGATTAACAACTAAACAAGTTCCTTTCAGATATTTCTGGTTGAAATATCTATTTACATTTGGTAGTCTGCATATCTTGCTGGTAATTGACCCTGAGTACTACGCTGTGATCTGCGTAACGCTTGTGTACTGGGTGTACTCAATGTGATGGTGTGAGTGGATGTATACCTAGTAAGTACTTCTGGTTCTGCTAGGGATAATTCCACATTTGTGGGATTGGCAATTCCACCGTGTCCAGGACTATTATTACTAGGAATTTGTTCTTCCTGTCTTGGAACGTCTTGTGGTACAGGGTCTGCTTCTAATTCTATTGGTCTTGGGGCTTCTGGTATTACAGGCTCTGGTGTTTGATAGAAGGCCATCATGGGAACTACTACTGCACCATTGTAGGTTGGCCAGGTTTTAGGAAAGTCTCCTAAATAGGTGTGATATACTCCATATTCTTCTTTTTCGTCAACAGGTTGAACCGGTACTGGTTGAATAACTTCTGGTTCAGGTTGAATGACTTCTTTTTCTTTCAATGTCTCTGGACATAGTTTTAGATTGTCTCTTGACACTAGTACTAATGTTAATCCACCATCTTTGCTTATAAGACACATTTTAGGATTGTTCACTCTCATTGGTAAAACTGTATATGGGGCGGATTCCCACTGATTGTCCAGTTCATTAGTGCGACGGTTTCTCTTGAGCACTTGATCACCAGGTTTTAATGGGGTTGCTAGAGCATTCTGGTTGAAGTATTGCTCTTGTCTTTCTCTAGTTTTCTGGAGATTCCTTTCTACGCATTCTTGCACTTGGCGATATTGTTGTTGGCGTAGGGAGTCCCAGTTGGAATCCTGCACTTCTGCGTCAGGTTTTACAATACCCATTTCTAGATCTATTGGTAGCTTGCCAGGTCTTGCACGCATAAGGTAAGCTGGGGTACAGTTTGTGGAGCTTACCGGGACATTGTTATAGAGGTCTACCAAGTCAGGCAATTTCTCTGGCCATAGGTTTCTCTCTGTCTCTGGTAAAGTCTTTAAGAGATCGATTACAATATGGTTCATTTTTTCGCATAAGCCATTTGTTTGCGGATGATAGGCTGTTGTACGGATCTTCTTGCAGCCATACATATTGCAAAATTCTCTGAAGATCTCTGATTCAAATGCTGTGCCTTGGTCTGCGAGTATTTGTTCCGGATATCCATGGGGTCTGCAAAAGTATGTCTGGAACGCCTTAGCTGCTGTTTTTGCAGTGAGATCTTTCACGGGCACTACTACCAAGAAACGTGAGTAATGGTCCACTATGGTTAAAGCATAGACATAGCCGGACCGGCTTGGTGTCAATTTCACGTGATCTATTGCTACGAGCTCAAGTGGTTGCTTGGTAACTATAGGCTGGAGTGGTGCTCTTTGGTTTTTTAGATCTTTTCTTCTGAGGTTGCACGGACCACAGTTTCTGCACCATTCTTCAATTGATCTTCTCATTCCAACCCAGTAGAATCTTTCTCTTAGAAGTACTTCTAGCTTTTTCCACCCGAAGTGACCAGCACCATTGTGATAAGCTTCTAGGACCATTTTTTCATCTTGTTTAGGCACAATGATCTGCCATACTAGCTCATGCGTCTTTGGATTGGTATATCTTCTGCACAGCTTTCCTTGGTACAGGAACATTTTGCCTCTCTCTTTCCACAGTTGATGTGTCTCTTTCGGTGCATTTTCATTGGGATACGCACTTTGCTCAGTCAGCAGTTCTTTCACCAACTTCACAGCTGGATTGCTGTCTTGAGTGTCAGCCCATCTGTGGTGTGCTAATGGGTTGAGATTCACCTGTTGATGTTTCTGGTAGGCACTGGATTGATACTGTCCTACCTTGGGACGATGGAAGGCGGGTAGTTCAATTTCTTCAAGTTCTACCGGTTCTTCTTCCACGTCTCTCAACTGCGGCATCCGGGATAAGGCGTCTGCATTTCCATTCTTTCGGCCTGCTCTATACTTGATCACGAAGTTGTAATTAGACAGCCGGGCTATCCATCGCTGTTCCAGCGCACCTAACTTGGCTGTATCCAGGTGGGTCAATGGGTTGTTATCAGTATAGACGGTGAATTCTGCAGCTGCCAAGTAGTGTTTGAAACGCTCAGTCACAGCCCAGACTACTGCCAGTAGTTCTAACTTGAAGGAGCTGTAATTTTCAGGATTTCTTTCAGTAGGCCGGAGCTTTCTACTTGCAAAGGCGATGACTTTCTCCTTGCCTCCTTGCTTCTGAGATAGTACTGCTCCCAGTCCCACATTACTGGCATCTGTGTAAAGGATGAAAGGTTGATGGTAATCGGGGTATGCCAGAAATTCTTCTCCGGTCAATGCCTTCTTCAACTTTTCAAAGGAATCTTCCCTCTCATCACTCCACTGGAAAGGAGGATTGCGGTTTGAAGGCTTCTTCGACTGCCCTACCAGGATGTCTTGTAGAGGTGCTGCTAGCTTGGTGAACCCTTGGATAAATCTACGATAGTAGCCCACCAGTCCCAGGAATTGCCTCACCTGTTTCACGCTGGTAGGTCTTGGCCAATCCCTTATTGCGGTTACTTTCTCGGGATCCGGTGCTACTCCTTCTGAACTTACAACGTGTCCCAGGTATTGTACCTTTGGCTTTAGAAGGTGACATTTTGATGGCTTGATCTTCATACCATACCGGGATAAGGCTTCGAACACTTCTGCCAGATCTTGTAGATGTTGTTCGTAAGTCTTTGAGTAGACTATTACATCATCTAGATACAGAAGGACGGCTTCAAAGTTCTTGTGTCCGAGACAGCATTCCATCAATCGCTGAAAGGTACCGGGTGCGTTGCAGAGTCCGAACGGCATACAATTAAATTCACAGAGACCCATTGGTGTGGTAAATGCTGTCTTCTCTTTATCTTCCTCAGCCACAGGGACTTGCCAATACCCACTTGTTAAGTCTAAGGTGGAAAAATAATTAGCAGATCTTAAAGCAGCTAATGACTCTTCAATTCTAGGTAAGGGGTAGGCGTCTTTATGGGTAATGTGATTAATCTGCCGGTAGTCTACGCACATTCTCATGGTTCCGTCTTTCTTTTTAACTATTACCAGAGGGGCTGCCCAGGGGCTACAACTGTCTCTTATTACCCCGGCCTGTTTCATCTCCCTCAGCATGTCTTTAGCACATTGATAATGAGCGGGCGGTATGGGTCTATATCTCTCTTTTATTGGTGGGTGGTTACCGGTAGGAATTGTATGTTCTACCCCTTTAATCTGTCCGAAGTCTAATGGGTGTTTACTAAAGACCCGTTCATATTCTTCTACTAGTCGGTACACCCCTTGTTTTTGGTGGGTAGGTGTTGAATCTGTACCTATATGCAGCTGCTGACACCAATCTTCTAATTCTCCACTTGAACCATTGTCGTCCGCCTGACATGACGGATTCAAGGGCCCAATGGCTGTGATGGCATTGTTGTCAACAGTGTATAGCTTGGCCATTGTAGCATACCTTGGTAAAGTGACCTCTTCCTCTCCACAATTCAAAAGACGTATGGGCACTCTTCCCCTGTGTACCTCGACTATTCCTCTAGCCGTTAATATCGTGGGTCTACTATCAGTGTACACAGGCTCTACCAAGGCTTGGTAATCTCGTCCTTTAATACAATGGCTGCTCTACACCATACCAGCATTTCAGTTTTTGGAGGTATCACTATTGGAGTTGGGTCACTTACCCTCACACTGCCGATTTCTCCACCTGCAACCTCTACTTGTTGCTTCAGCACCAATGCTTTTATCTCTCTCCGGAGAATTCTCTGCTGGCAGGATTGGGCAGTTTCCGCAAATTGCTGTAAAATAGTAATAACCTCGGAAAAACAATTTTCTAAAACATTCATACCTACCAATACAAAAGGTTCCCGTCGGTTAACATCAACAATTATGATACCCTGATTTTTTAATTCTGCTCTACCAATCTTAATGGTCATCTCTCTAAATCCTACTTGCGGTACCAATTTTCCATTACTAGCATATATACTTAGCTCAACATTAGATGGTCTTTTATCAATGTCTGAATCTGCCCAGTACCTCTTATAAAGGATATGTGGTATAGATGAAATCTGGGAACCAGTGTCCAACAAGGCATTGAGGGGAATACCGTCCAGCACGATGGGGATAATGGGACGTCCTCCGACGTACTTATCGTGCCAGGATGTTGGGCCTTGAAAGTTCACTCCTGCGAAGCGGCCCGCATTCCCAGGGGATCCTTGTTTAAATCACAATAGCGGGCAATGTGGCCTGGCTTCCGGCAACGGCGGCAAATAGGCTGTCCATCCGGCTGGTAACGGTCGTTGGGTTGTCCTCTCCACGCTGGGTATCTCTGGGGTCTCATCCAGGGAATATCCTCTCTGCGGTTCGCCAACTCCATCTTGGATGTAGTCTGTGATTCTCTCATTTCCTGCATGGTTTTAGCCATTGAGGTGACAATGTCTGTTAGAGAGTCAAGCTTTTGCTGGAAAGCATCATTAGCACTGGCCTCCAGGGGCTTAACTGATGTCACTAGCACTCTCTGTTGTTGAGGGGTTTCTGTAATGGATTGCTCAGGATCCTGATCCCAAAGTGCCTCTGCCTGCTGGAGACGAATAGCGCTCTCCTTTAACTGGGCAAATGTCACTTCAGGGTCCTTGAAAGTCAGCATACTTGCATGCCCTCGATGAGAAGGGGTTAATAGTCCCTCAATGAATTGATCTTTTAGCAATTTATCAGCGCCAGTGTTAAACATTGGTTCAGCCAGTGTAAGCGCTTTAAGGGCCTCCTGTAAATTCAGGGCAAAGTCTCTCACACTCTCATTGGCCTTTTGTTTGCAATTGAAGAATTTGGTCTTTGCTTTGCTACCAGCAGTAGTTTCAAATACTGCCTTTAATCCAGCTAGAATATGCTCAGCAGTGTCTTTTAGATCAGCGGACCATGCTGTGACTTCTCGCTTGGCATTACCACTTAACTGTGCCATCAGCAAACCGACACGCTGAGCTTCTGCCATTGCAAACATGTTTAAATAGGCCAGCAGTTTTTCTTTAAAATCATCAAAAGTATTAGGCTTACCTTCATACACTGGAAGCCATGGAGCACCTGGGGTGTATGGCATCAACATCGGCATAATGGGCGCTGCACCTTGCGCCGCTGTGCTGCCGAGCGCTCTGTTTTGTGCTTCAGCTGCATTTGTGTCGCCGGGTGTTTCGGCGTCTCCGTGCTGCGGCATGTTGCGCCCCCTTAGTTAATCCGGACCCTTCCGGTCCTCTGCTTCCGTCGGGATGGCGTATAATCGTTCCGCTGTGCAGCAGGATTGGTTTTCCCCTTTTGCCGACGTAAGAGCTCTAAGCTTGGTGCCGCCCACAAAGACACGCCCCCTGCTGCTTCTGCTCGCCGTGAGCTCAGTAATGGCGGAATCTGAAATTTTTCAGTCAGATCAGAGCTCAGGGCTATGACACAGTTCAAATAGCAGTCTCGTGCTGTGGCAGTTATGAGGTAATTAGTGATGATGCAATTTTACCTCAGAGGCTGGCGGCCATTTTGTTTCAATGTTAGTCAATGGGGAAAAGTCTATTTCAATGGTTTCCAATGGGAAAATCACTTTTTGATAAAAAAGTCAATTTTTCTCGGATTTTCTCACAATTTTCGGCATTAATCACGGCACACAGTACCCGATTTAACCAGGCACGGTAAATCCTGTTCGTGACGCCAAAGAGAGATGTGCCGCCCAGCTTAGGGGACCGGGATACCCGGCGCAGGGTCACTTTCCTTGGGGGAGTCACTGGTGGCTGGACCCAGGCCGTGGCCCCAGGCTGGCACACTCCTAAAAGGGGGTATTTACAGGGGATTTAGAAGTTTATATAGTTTATAAAGTTTGTAGATGTTATTGTCGTGACGCCACCCAGAATAATGTGGCTATATATGGCCACCGCTGCCTTGTACTGGCCAGGGGATGATGGTGAGAGGCAGCTGAGATGGTATAGCCCTTTTCCGGGTAGGGCTGTAGGGTCCCCTGGACAGGTGATGTTAAAGTTAATGATGGATGAAGATGGAAGTATGGTGAGGAGATGTTAAGGACACAGACACTTACTTGATTCACAGCAAATCCTCTCAGCGGTGATGGTCCCAATCCTGGATAGATGGTAGCTGTTAAATCAGAGGCTGAGGCACAGATGAGGTTTAACTGGTTTACTTTCAACCAAACTATAATACAACAAGTCCCGTCTCCGGAGTCTGCAATAGGGGTTCAGTTGCTCAGGCCCCACCGGGTCCTTTACCTCCTGCTTGCGCTGTCTATGTGGCCCTGCTGCCGTGTGTGAACTCGCTGCCGGCCCAAATCTGTCCTCTCTGGGTCCCACTCAATAGGCAACTTGAGTCCTTTGTCTCTCTCTGCTTACCCCCTCCGGGAGTACTGCTGAACTCTTAGTATGTTGCTGTGTCTGGCCCTGTGAAGCTTGTTGTTACCTCACGTTTTTCCGGTTGCTGTATTGTATATAACTAATGCAGCCACGGATCCGGTATCCGTATCTGCGCTTTTTATCTAGGGTAGATAATGATGCTACCCGATTCTGAAAGTGTTCCTCTTATCAGTTTTCTCCTCCTCAGACCGATGGCTTGGCCCTGGAAATTGTCAGCCAGTCCTCAGGGACTCAATGCAGCTCCTGTCACTCTGAGCTCCTGGCTCCAACTGTCTGAAAATTTACCTCAAACCAGTGTTTTATCTCTAGGGAAGTCTCTGGTGTCTCTGGAGCTCCCCCTACTGGCCAAAGGTGGTAGTGCAGTGGCTTGGCTTTCTAAGTGAGTGCAACTATTATGATCTTATACTGTGGCTAATACCCGCAGGGGCGCCACACTACTATTGTCCAGCCAAACAATTTTGTACTTTTCTGACCACTTAGCTTTGACCCTGATTGACGACTTTTCTTTTCCTGGACTGCAACCCATCTATTGGCAGCAAACCCATGGACCTCACAGTAAAGCCAGATCCCTGTATAAGGGTTAAAGGGAGTCTGAGTATGGCCAGGGTCACATTTGCGGTTGGACCCTGGCCTGCCGGATTCCGGTTTCAACTTAGCAATTTTTCCATCACCGCATAGCGTTTCCGCTATGCGGTGCTGGAAACCTCAGTCCCTAGTTACCCGGTGTTTACCTGCACGACCTGTCACACAGGCAGCGGCTCGGAGGGCGTTTTACAGCGCCGCACAGGAAATCGTGTCTGCAACGGTTTCCTGTGCGGCGCAGTAAAACGCCCTCCGAGCCGCTGCCTGTGTGACAGGTCGTGCAGGTAAACACCGGGTAACTAGGGACTGCGGTTTCCAGCACCGCATAGCGGAAACGCTATGCGGTGATGGAAAAATTGCTAAGTTGAAACCGGAATCCGGCAGGCCAGGGTCCAACCGCAAATGTGACCCTGGCCTATATTGGGTTTCTGCTTGACATTATGGCTTGCAGTTAGTCTGCCTGGGAGTCCCATTTTTACTTGTAACTCATATGGACGTTACACACACTACGCACCTCCCGATGTCATGGACCTGCTAACCACTGATTGGTGGGGGATGCTCAGTGTACTACAGTGATGACCTATCCTAAGAATCCATGTCCTCCCTAGACAATTCCTTTAACGTCAAGCCTGCCAGAGATCCTCCGATGGCACGGACACCCTGGACTGCAGCACATATGACTGCAGCCATTGTTTCCTGCCTCTTTCTCTCTGCTTTTCATTGCTCTTTACGGCGGTATATGTTGGCGCCTTATAAATAAATGATAATAATAATAATTAAAAAAAAAGCTTTGGCGTTTGGTTGAGGAATGTGAAGTCTGTTATTATTAAAGAGGGTCCTTGAAATTGAGAAACGCAAAATGTGGGCACAGTTTCGTTAAAATATAGGTTTTAAGAGTAACTCCCTTTGTGCTGCAGCATAATAGTTCATCACTTAGCTTTCAAAATCTCCCCAGGTTTCCTCAAATAACATTTACGCTATCAGCAATTACAACAGACTTACTTTTCCTTCAGGACCAATGCGGCAATCAGTACTTTGTGTTGTTCTATTTAAAGATATTGAAAGCTAAATAATAGATATTTGAGTTGATCTATCCACTACTCCAGCTCATTGTTTTGCAACTTCAAGCCTTCGAGGTTGATAACTTTTCAGTTCTCCGGGTTCTCCTTCGTACTCTCGAGTAGTCTTGAACGCTGGGTGAACCTGTTGACTTCTAGATGATTTAGTAGCGCCCTCTGCTGGAAGGAATGATACTACTGTAAGGGTGGAGCGATCAAACCGCGGACGAAGGATTTGTGGAGTAGTCAACCCAACTGGAAGAAGTCAGCAACGATCATGAAACAACTGAACGTGGACATGCACTTAACATCTCCAATGGTAAAATTAAATACTTTGATTCCCTCTTCCAACCAGGAGAACCTAGTTGTCACGTGCTTAGTTTGCTCTGACAGCGCTGGATGCTGCTGTAGGTGTTGTTTTCCTTTAAGGGATTGGTGTGAAGGTCCTGACTCCTGTGTTGTGCTCCAGAGCTGTATTCATTATTATGTTCAGCTGCTGGTTGAGTGGTTGAAGTGTGACTCACCTGGAATCCCCTCCCCCTGGCTTTAAACAGCTTTCCCTCTCCTCTGTCAGACGCCGTTAGTTGGCTCTTGGTCATTGAGCGGAGAAGAGGTCTTGCTGGTGTGCTAAAGCCTCTCCTGGAATTCTATTGCCGTGGGAGAAGCTATGATCCTTGACCCATGGGTTGAGGTAGGGGCCTTCAGCCTAGGGCTGATCAGGAGTTTAGGGTTCAGGGTGGCTGCTCAGAACTGAGCCAACACTAGTCATTGCTGGGACCACCCAGTCCGTTACCTGTTGACTGTATACCTTGTGCCATCCTACTAGTTACAGTAAAGACCCGTTACAGAGGAATATGGTGTCTGTGTATCTCCTTCAGAACTGTTCAAGTCTACACTTTCAGTAATTACTGAGCTGCCATACTCCATCAGGTGCAGCTCCTGGCCCCGGGGACTCCCGCTCAACCTGTGGGGAGCGTCCCATCTAGCTGCCGTACATTCCCCGGAGGCCCAAGCAGCGCCGGTGAAATCACCGGATACCCGCAGGTGACGTCCCGACAAGTAAGAATTAACCCCCATCCGTTCAATTTCCCTTATTTTGATCTGACCACCGGGCCTACAGCCTCAGGCGCAGAACCGTGACGGGAGAAGCAACACCTGATACTTGAAGACCCGGTCACGGTGAGTCACATTCCTCTGGATCAACATGTTAGGCTATGGGTTGAACTTGATGAAGTTAATTCTACCTTCAACCTTAACACTATGAAACTATAATAAGGAAATAAAGCACTGAATAAACATTACCCATAGTGCGCGACAGCACAGCAGTGATAAACAGCTTACATCTGATAGTGGCTATATATGTGGAGATCACTTGGACATTACTAAGGCTGTGTTTGTGTTAAAATGTCTGAAATGAGGTGGACCCCGTGCTAGGAGACCTCAGGGTTTTACATGTATTTTTAGGACATTGACGCACTGGAAATTCAAAATGTAAAAAAAAACTTCGCTCATCTCTAATTACATCGCTAGGAAGGTTCATGCTGCAGAGGACTGACCATATTACACTATACATTTCCACCTTTGCATCTGAAACATCTCTTCATCTTTCATAGAACTGTATTACAGACCGTCGAGTTTTCCAGGTAACTTGCACCACGCTGCAAAATGACATTTGGTGCTGTCTTTTCTTTTTTTTTTTGTATTTGATCCGGCTTATATTATGAGCTGTGAATGATAGCAGGATGTCTTTGTGAAACCCCAGCAGTGCAAAATAATGCTGCGGATGTAGTGACAAAAAACAAGCTCTATGTGACGAGCCGTAGTTCAAAGAGAGGTGAATTATCAAGCCTTGTGCCGGGACGGTGTACCGTGTCTACCTGCAGCTAGCGAGATACTCTACACCTAAGACCTGCTGTCTTGGCTTTGGCGGAGATTTCTTCTTCCTGATTCGGCTTCTTGTTCTTCTATCACTCAGGATATTACTGAATTTCTTCTTCCCTTTGCTCTAATCCCCCGTCCACGTGTAACAAAAAGAGACGAGAACATAGCTGACATATCACCGCCACTTCTTCTTAGATGAACTTCTTTTGGATGGAAGGAAGACTAGTTATAGAGAACAAACGTTTCTGCTAAGCAATTAGATGAGTTATTTGTACTGTTAAAGAGGTTGACTATTACTGGGACAACCCAACCCGTTCTGATTACAATGGCTTCCTCCATTAAGAATAAAAGAGCCTATACTCACCTCCCTTGCTGCCTCCATTCGAGCGGTATCGGTAACTGTGGTTCCACATTGTGACGTCCTGTGAGCCGCGCATCCACTCAACGCCTTCTATCTCTCCGCCTTCTGACCAAACAAGCCATCAACAGGAAACTCAGGGCTCACATTCTCTTGATTAACTAATTTGGTCGGAGGACGGGGAGACAGAAGCCAGCGGTAATTGAACGCGGGGCTCACATGACGTCACAATGTCATGCGAGCCCCGAACCGCAGTTACCAATACCACTGGAACGGTGCCAACACGGGAAGATAGAAGCTGGTGGTGATTGGATGTGGGGCTCACGTGATGCTCCAATGTCATGTCCAATGTCATGTGAGCCCCAAACCACAGTCACCAATACCTCATGAGGAGTGAGTATGGGCTCGTTTATTATTAATGGGATAAATAAGTGGAATCAGAAGGGATTATCCTAGTAGTGGACATCCCCTTCCATAGTGCCAGTAACAAATTATTATGCAAACCAGGCTTCGAAAAAAGTAAATTTTTGCCAAAAAATAGGCAAAAATTATACAAAAGCCCAACAATTAGTCTTGGATGATAGAGACTTTTAGGACTGGAGCAATCACTTTTGTGTTTGGGCGAGACGTATCATAAGGCCGACAGCTATCTAAGTGTACGGCCAGCAGCTATCTAAGTGTACGGCCAGCAGCTATCTAAGGGTACGGCCGGCTTAGCACTGATTAGACTTATCTTGCCGATATGCAATAATTATTTCTTGTCAAAAATATCCTCAGAAAATTCCAAGAAGAATCTTTAGTCCATTTGGTGTCACCATCTTACTTGGTGCTACTATTTTAAAAAAGTCTAAAAATCACTATACTTAAAGGATCATTGAAAAAAAAAATCACTAAAAATGACTCAAAGAATATTTAAAAAACACTTAAAAATTACTATAAAAATTATTTGAAAAATTGCCAAAAAATGACTATAGAATGAGTGGAAAAGTCATGAAAGATAACTATAAATGCCCAGTTACACACAGATAATTGTGCAGAGATTGTTCGCAGATCTCTGGTTGCAGTGAAATCCTGGACACATTGTTACATTTTGTGGCCGTGTACAAATGTAACAATGTGTCCATGATTTCAGCAACCAGAGATCTGCAAACAATCTCTGCACAATTATCTGTGTGTGTAACTGGGCCTTAAAAATCATTACCGTAATTACTATAAAAGTAATTAAAAATTACTGATAAATAACTACAAATAAATATTATAAATACTATAAAATTACTATGAAAGTAATTAAAAAAATGGCAAAAAATTTACTATGAAATTCAGTAAAAATATATCATAAGTCATTAAAAAATGACCATATAATTAGTACAAAAATCAATAAAAAATGACTATAAAATTATTGTAAAAGTCATTAAAAATTATTATAAAATCATGAACTAATTACCATAAAATTATTATAAAGGTTATAAAAAATTTCTATAAAATTACTATAAAAATCATTAAATAATTACTATAAAAGTCATACAAATTGCTATAAATGTATTCTTAAAATTGGTAAAAATAATATAAAACTACTATAAAAATCATTAAAATAAACATAAAAAATCTAAAAACAGATAAAATCATTAAAAATGAGTCTGACTACAATATTGTGAAATTACTTTGAAAATCATTAAAAATTACTATATACAGTATATGCTATATATATATATACTGTATACATATATATATATAATTATGCAAATCATTACAAATTACTATAAAATTATTAAAAAATACTATAAAAGTAACATGATCCACCTATTATGGTAAATGCCATCACACTCTCTTCAGCACCTCAAATTCGCTGCCTTGGAGTAACTCTCGACTTTGCCTTGTTCTTCAAACCACACATCCAAACTCTCGCCACCTCCTGTCGCCTCCAGCTCAAAAATATTTCCAGAATCCGTCCTTTCCTCAATCCTCAATCTACTAAAATAATAGTGCATGCCCTCATCATCTCCCTCCTGGACTACTGCAACATTCTCCTCTGTGGCCTCCCTGCTAACACTCTTGCACCTCTCCAATCTGTCCTCAACGCTGCTGCCCAAATAATCCACCTCTCTCCTCACCTTCTCCCCTCTGCAAATCTCTCCACTGGCTTCCAATTTCCCAACACATGCATTTCAAACCTCTAACACTGACCTACAAATTCATCCACAACCTGTCCCCTCCCTATATCTCTGAACTAATCTCCCAATATCTTCCCTCACGTAACCATCGAACATCCCAAGACCCACTCCTCTCCTCCACACTTATTCGTTCGTTCCTCACATAACCACCTACAAGACTTCGACCGAGGATCCCTCATCCTCTGGAATTCAACACCTCAGCACTTACAATTATCCACCACCCTCGTATAATTCAGACGGAACCTGAAAACCCATCTCTTCAGAACAGCATACAACCTGCAATGAGCATTCTGCCACCTCGTCACTGGAGCTGCCGCCTCACCACCACCGAAGCTGCCGCCACAAGACCATCAGAGCTGTCGCACCCCCTACCTTCTGAATGTAAGTTTGCAATGGCAGAGTCCTCTCCCTCCGTATCGGTCTGTCATTAATTTGTTTACTATAAGCTATATGTATAATTTTTATGTAACCCCTTCTTATCTACAGCCCCATGGAATTAATGGTGCTATATAAATAAATAATAATAATATTAATAAACAAAAGCTGAATTTTTACCGACGGATTTATAGCATGAAGTCTCTTCTGTGGTTAGACCACGGTTGCATCCAGTCCTTGTTACATCACGTTGCTTTGTAATCTCTTTCCCTAGTAAAGACTTAATGTCCCCATAGTAGCCGTCAGCTCGCGGTAACGTTACCGGTGTCCTTTGACCCGATGGTCACTAATCAGTACTTTGGATGAAGAGCGTTGTGTCTCCTGACCTGTGATGGGTGCCTCTCTACACTTTTCCTTTGTACAATACAGTCCTTTTATGATATTCTTTCCACTCATCTGACAGATGTTTCCGACACATATAACCCATCTAAAATGACTGGTGATTTTTGGAATTATGCTTGGAAAGGTTTTATTTATCTTCCTTATTTGTAATACTGGTCATATAGGTTTTTGACTGAGTAGCCGTTATAGTATAAAGTTAATTACCGTATATCATGAAATATTAATATGTGCATTCTTTTTTCAAATATTATCTAAAAACCACATATAAACTAAATAAGAAATAATTGATGCTAAACTATTAAAAGGTTTATCGACGACGATAATTTTTACTTTCGAATTTTGTTAGTTCTAAAAGAATAAAAAAAGTAAAATTAACATTTTGTATACTTTATTTATATATAACATGTGGTGCAATACACACATATGACAGAAGTTGTGGAGTGGATGCTGACCCTTTCAAATGAGGGAAGATATTTATGATGATGGTCGTGCTGGTAGTGGTAGATGAAAAACAAATTGATGATTTTCCACTACCATTATTCACAAAACAGAACATTGCAACAGTCAGAAAAGGACCAGATGACCTCAGGCAATCATTCTCATAATGCTTTCTCGTCACATCACATGGCATACAACAATTAATCAGGAGGGATTATCAAAGCCTGTATAAAAACAGAAGCAGGAAATGCAGCAGCAATTTAGTGGTGAATCAGGATATAGAGATTACATCACAGCTCAGAGATGGGGAAAGTCATAAAACAATGAATAAACAATACAAATAGTGTGTGACAACAAAACAGTGAAGAAGATAAGTGAAACAGGGACAAATGTTATATTTTTGTTGGCAAACTGCATAGTAGGTGAACATTTACCGTCACCAATAGGAACCTGATATTTAGTTCATAAGAATATTGTTATTCATTAGACATCATAAGATGTCATTGAGTGCTATGTAGCCCAGAAAAAGGAGAAAGATCCGCAGGAAAAGGACCGAGCAGTTTTTGAATAGTTATGGTAAAAGGAGGACAGAGCTGCTTCTAATTGGTTAATCTGCAAAATGAGGACAGAGCTGCTTCTAATTGGTTAATCTGCAAAAGGAGGACAGAGCTGCTTCTAATTGGTTAATCTGCAAAAGGAGGACAGAGCTGCTTCTAATTGGTTAATATGCAAATGGAGGATAGCTGCTTCTAAAGTGTTAATCTGCAAAGTATTATCATGGTTGCTTGCAATTGGTTAATCATCTAGGGTTCCAAGGTCATATGCATGGCAGCCTGGCTGGTGGAGCTGGTTGACAAAGAGTCATCATGAAGTTATGTCAAAACTAGGAGGAACAGCATAAATGTCAGGCAGGTGGTATTGGATTAACACTGAAAAGATACAGTACAATAGGTTCTTATCCAGGGATGATCGGTGACCAAATGGAGTCATGCTCACCTGAATTAATAGCACAGAGCTTAAATAAAAGTGATGTGAGCTGCTGCAGTCTACTGGCTCTATGAGCCAAACAATGTGTGGGAAATAGAAAGACATGCAGATCCTCTGCACTGCTGAAATGATGATCAATGTGAAAAGCGATTTTATTGAGATAAACATTTCAAAGTAATCCAACCTTTTCCTGTGATGCTTGTCACCACATGGTCAAGTAATATACTGTAATAATAATATTTATTCACTTATATAGTGCTATTAATTTCAATGTGCTGTACAGACATCAGCATCACTGTCCCCATTGGGGCTCACAATCTAAATTCACTATCAGTATGTCTATATAGTGTGGGAGGAAATTGGATAACCTGAAAGACCCACGAGAACACAGGAGAACATACAAACTCTTTACAGGTGTTGTCGTTGTCGAGTATTGAACCAAGAACCCCAGTGTTGCAAGGCATGTTGCCCTCTATACAGGGGCGGGCTGGCCCAGGTGGCAGGGGGGCAGGTGCTCCCTGGGCTGGTGGTATAGTCCACCATTAGGGCCGCCCCCTGCAGAAACGGGCCGGCCGCGGGTTTTCGTTTGCGGGCCCGGGGCGCCGCCTTGCGGCTGGGACCCGGACGGAAAACGCATGAGGGCCCCAAGGTTTAGTGCTGACAGCCCGACCAGACCCCCCCCCCCCCGCCCCAAGGGCCCGGGCAGCACCCCCCCCCCCCCCCCCTTCTCAAGGCCCAAGGGGCCCCCCGCAACCCCCCCCCCCCGCCCAAGGGACCCACAGGCCCCAAACCTTGAAAGGGCCCCCCCCACCCCCCCCCTTCCAAGGGA
>JARQOC010000012.1:41941381-42050732 GCA_033576535.1 Allobates femoralis
AAGTCATTGTCAGGAGGATAGCTGTGATTTCACCTATTGTGAAGGTGGATCCTGTTTTTTCACTGTATATAGGGGTGTATCATCTTGTACGGGGGAGGTGAGCTGTGATATCCCCTAACATTAGTAGATCCTGTGTTTTCATGTATATAAGGTTTACCTTTCATTGAAAACCTGCCTCTGTATAATGAGACTGTTGAGAACATTTTTAAAAACTACGGAAAACACAAGTAAAAATAATCTCATTGTTTTTTTTTTTTTTAAAAAATTTGTGACTTGAAAGCAAAAAATATTTGACAAAAAGTAAAAAAAAAACCCATGTAATGTTGGCCCCTTTCCCCTTTAAAAAATTCCTTTGGAAAAAAGGGGTTTTTACTTTTTGGGGCCCCATCGGGGTTATCCATAAAAAGTATCTGAAAGTAAACATTCAATGAAAGTCTACATTCAGAGCATTTCAAAGTACATTCAAGCCATTTTAAAAAAATTTCCCATCACAGGAGGAGGGCTATGTATTTATTCAGCCTTCTCGCTTAAATTATTACACACTCTGAAAAATTTAAAAATCCCACTCAATGCTGAAAAAACCCTTCTCCTATAAAAAAACATTATAAAAACCCAAAATTTTAACTTTAACTATTGCATTTTTTTACTATCTCGAAAAGAAGGGATAAAAGAAATCGTTCTGGGATGGATAATGCCCGGGCCCCGGGTGTGCCATTAGGTAGGAGCTAGCAATTTACTCTTTTTTACCTAAAAAAAAAATTAGGTTTCAGATTTTTCTAGCGGGCAAAATGGCAGACGGGTCTGTGAAAATGCTACTTTTTCCATGTTGTGGTTGATGCTTATGGGACTGTAAATGTTGGGTCGACACCGACACTTGAGTAAAGTATCGCATCTAAACATAGAGGATCGTAGATGGATGAGAAGGCTTCCATTTCTTTTTTAAAAAAAGCTTATACATTTATATTTTCTTTTTGGACTTTTATAGAGATAAAGTAGGGTATAAAAATAAGTATAAAGTAAATATAATACAACAAGTGACAGGAGATTAATTTACATCAAATTCCACATGTCCCCCAACCCCATCCTGTTTCAGAATCCTCCAAAATTGGCATGAGGTATTCCATTGGATATTGTTGGGCAATTAATCACGCTACCCCAAATTTTTCTGGGTACCTCCTGATGGTTTTGTGTTTTTACCATATACCTGCTATACTGTGTATTGCCTGTCTGTGCTACACAGACCTGATTCGGATCCCTCCAGGGGTTGCGATTGCACCCGGGCTTTGCAGCCTAGGGGGGCCCCAAATGTCCCTTTGGCCTATAGAAAAAGACTAATATTATTAAAGATTTGCAATAATTGGGGGCCCCGTTGAAGCTTTCGCATCGGGGCACCTGGGATTGAAGTTACGCCACTGGGTTCCTCCCACCCACAGGACAGGAGGAGCCAACACAAGAATTCAAAGGTCAGAAAAGGAGGGGAGGTACTGGAAAAGGAAAGTTGGGATATGATAATTTGGGTGAAACAGACAGAAATTACAGAAAATGTATGACATTGGTGATGTTTGGATAATGGCTTAGCTCTGGATGGACTGAAATGAGGAGTCTAATGGATACCTTGATCTTCACCCCTTCCTCCTGCAAGGATGGCTGGATTTGGCTGGAAGAGTATTCCAAATGCAACTAGTAGTGGAATCCCTGTGTAGTTGGGTAGAGGATTGGCACAGTCAACTGGGCTTGCGCTACATGTGCCAATGGTAATATCCTAAGATTAAGACAAGACAGTCAAGAACTAACATAAGTCAAGACTAGGAGGAGAAGGTCAAGGGTCAGATGTGGCATCAGGGGGTCAGAACTGGAAGATTGCCAGGAGTCAGGACTAGGGCAAGTATGGCCAGTGTTCAACAATAATTTACCCAAATGCAGAAATAAAGCATACCCAAGAGCAAAGATAGTCGCAAAAGACAGGCAGTATAGCCATGGAACCAGCCACCAGGGTGTGTCAAAACAATAATGGTTAGCACTGAGGTCTGTGACCTGTGTAGGCAAATAGATAAGCAAGAGCGCAGAGTAGAGGAGTAGTTACGTTCTCCGATCAGTCGTTAGTAGTGATGAGTTAGTACTACCATGTTCAGGTGCTTGGAACTTGTTACATGCAGCTGGACACTTAGATGGGCGTGACTCAAGTGGCGAGTATATTGGAAGTCAACGGGGAACGGGGAACTCAAGCATTTTTCTAAAAGAATTCTCAGAAAATGCTTTAGTTCCCCAATAACTTCCCATTATACTCAGTACAAACGTTGTGACCGTCCTAGTGTCCAGCTGCTCATTACGAGTACCGAGTACCCAAATATGGTGGTGCTCGCTCATCACTAGCCATTAGGCCAAGAGTTCTGCAAACCTGTTCCCCATGTCCACAAATATGGTGCCAAAGTCTTTCAGAACATCAAGAATGGGAAACTATCTTCTCATTTATATAGGCAAAAAGTTTAGTTTTTATAAAGCCACATCAGATGGTTGTCAGTCGAAAGATGGTTTGGCCAATCATTTAGCAACCTCAACCATTTCTCAAAACACAGTCTTATTTGCTGTGTTTAAGAGGCCACATAGCATGGTTATCGTAGAAAGAATGTTTGCGTCCTGAATCATGTTAAATCCTGCAATTTCGTCATCAAACCATCGTAGGAGTGCTTATGTTGACATGCAGTTTGTGTATAACCTTAAAGAGCCACTGCCAATCTGCGATTATTTTGGAGAACAACAATGTTTAAGAGTCAAAATGGACTCATGTTAACTATCCTACATAAAGTGTCTGGTCTATTCCAACCATGATATGGATGTTGAGACATAGTATTGTGTATAAGCCTTAAAGAGTTGCACTACCCAACTCCTCTGATTCCAGTTCCAAATAAAGGATGATCCCTTATGCATTTATCAACAGAGTGTCGCTGTGCATCGTTGAGCTCATTCCAAAACGGGAGGAAGCCGGCGGAGATTGGGTGCAGAGCATGCATGACTACTGATGGGCGAGCAGTAAAATGCTCAGGTGCTCGATGCTCGGATAAAGGCTGTAGCTGTACCAGACATTCCCGTGTCTGTGTTTCTTTGGCTTTGGAGCAGCAGCGCGGACACCGAAGCACTTTGTCCAGGATTCTGTATTACGACCACGGTCACCGTTGAGAGTGCGGTCCCTGCAGCAGCTGCCTGTACGCTATTCTACCAGTTGTGGGTTTCACAACTGATTAAGGTGAGCAATTCCACATCGACAAGTGAGAGTTTTAATTGAGATAAGACCCTATATGCGCATTCTTTCTTTCACGATGCTCGGATTGGGCATATCAAAATGCTTGGGTACTCGACTCGAGCACCGAGTCCAATGTTAACCTATGGGCAACTTAAGTAGTTTTCTGGCGGTGTGCAGAAAGCCTAAAATTGTCACAAATATTTAAGAACAGCATGGGGAAGACCCCTGTAAGCATATCTGACTCCCAGGTCACTGCTGTGAGCAATGTTGTCTGAGTATTAAGCCACTTTTACAGACTTACAATAAAACGTACAAAAACAAAACCAAAATGGACTTTTCCTCCAAGAGCGCAGGAGGAAGTGATGTCACACTGGGGCAATTGTCAGCAGAGAGGCGCAGCCGGCCGGCAGACGACCAAGCAGCTGACAGCATTAGCTGTTGAGTTAAATTGCCTGCGGGCGACCAATCACATCAGCTGAGCGGTATTGGTGGGCGATTTAAACCAATCAGCTAATGCTGTGATGTGACATGTCAGCTGATCAGCTTCCCGTAGACAGCTGATTCAGGTCCTGCGATGAGTGGAGAAGGGAGCCTCGCATCGCGGGACAGGTGGCGGACAGGTGAACATGTTTTTTTTTTATTTTCATACTGTTGCTTTCTTTCATTTCACTTTGGCAGTATATGTTCATCTGTCAAAGTGAAAGTACACACACATGTCACACGGGAGCAGGCTTATGCCTGCCCCTGTGTGACATCACATCCTCCTGCACCGCTAAGACACACAATAAATCTGTCCTTAACTCAGCAGCACCTCTCCCTACACTAGCTGACTGTGGATCAGAGTGATGAGCACAGTGCTGTCAGGTCTGATACAGACATGATGACACTGTGTGGCCAGCCAATCACTGTGATGCCACAACCAACATGTCTGTGGCATTACAGTGTGTGGCAGCCAATCCCTGCATGTGGGCTGGCTCTGTAAAGAGCGTCAACATGCAGGGAGGGAGAGCCGAGCATGTGCCCGAGCATCTCGCTGGTACTCGGCGAGCGCTGAGCATCTCGCCCCATCGCTACGCATGGCGTTACAATTTCACATGAGCCCTGAACCGCTATTGCTGACATCACTTGAACGGTGCCAGAGGCGAGTACAGGTTCTTTAACTTTACCTGGGGGACACATGTGAAATCAGAAGGGGTTGTCCTAGTAGCAGACAACCGCTTTAAGGAAAGGTCCGTTTTGGACTATTCTTCTTTGAAGCGTTCTCTGCTCATGATATGTAGCAGGATTACCAGTGATCAGTTTTAATCAATGGCGGAACGGCCAACAAGTTTTCCTTCTTTTTGCAATACCACCATAGCAGAAATGAGGTATTGCACAACTTATGTCTTGCAAAAACATACTGTGTCACTATTTGCCCCGACTAATAGATGAGGGTCATGAATTGGGATAGATACAGTTAGATTGACGTCTTCTTGTTTTTTTACCGTTCTCCAATTACTAAGCGTATGATCTGCATTGTTTATCTTGGCACATATATCTCAACAGCGGAGGAGCATTGAGTCCGCTCCATTTTTTTTACTTTTCTTATGTCCAGGGGTGTGTGCAATTTCTTTCCTCATAAGCTCTTGACACTTAGAAGTCTTTTCTTCCCATTTATAATTTGCCTGGAGCAAGGCTTTTATCTAGACTTTTAGCCAAAAGGCACCTGCTGAAAAATGCATTGGCAGAAACTGTGCCATGGGTGGTTTTCCCCATTTGTCCAGTTACATGTCATTAAAATAAGGTCGAGCCGAGCAAAAAATAGATTTCGACAGGGAAGTGTGGCTTTCTTGGAGGGAAAAAAAAAAACTTTGTGTAATGGGCAATTAACCCTTTTTCATTGGGAGACATTAACATACGGAATATTACAGAATCTTCTTTCCTATGGACTTTAGCATTGTTCCGAAAGAGAATCAAATTATTATCTAGGGTGATAGAAGATGATCTAAAAAAGTCTGAAGGGGGCTTTATACGAAGACAAGAAGACCTAGAGCAAGAGAATGAGCCTTTTGAAGCATTACTGCGCATTCATTTTTTTTTTATCATAGAATAAGAATATTCAGTGCTTCTAATGTAAAACGAGCCTTTCAATGCCTGCCTCTCTGATACATAGAAGATTCTGGCTTTTCAACGTTCAAAAGACGAGGACAATAACCATTCAATAAGACGAGGCGTATTATCAATGCAAATCTATCTATTATCTTTATAAGGGAGCCGGCTTCAAAATTATCTAACTGCATCTCCAGGTAGGAAATCGGCCAAACACTCACCGGCGTTTGTTCAGTTCCAGTAAATGGAAAAGTGGCAAAAAGTTTTATTCGAAAACTTAAATGGGGTGTCCTAATTTGGACCGAATATGCCGCTAAAGGATGGTACACGGGACATCTACTTCTTGGACCCCCACTTGACTGTCCGACAATTTCAGTCTTTCGGCACAAGGTGGTGGCCATCATGAATCCGTGGAGATGCAGAGTGATTCCCAGCTAAGTAACCTGTGCAACTCTACTTTTACTGCATTGGAAAAGCGGGCTAGAGGAAACTTAAGGTAGGCCAGACACAGGCAGTGAGCCAGCAGTCACTTTGGTAAAACCCAATTTAGAGGGAAGCTCAATATAGATCAAAATCCCTTTCTCTAATTCAAGGACCACTCTATATGGTCAGTAAAACTAGAAAAACATCTGAGGAGTACAACCACTTTTCCAGTGGTAAACTGCCTGTCTATTAAATAGGGAGAACAGTGTGGTGGAACTGGGGCAGTGCCACGGACAAATGTTAAAGAGGTTTTCCACTATTAATGTGATTCCCTGTCTTTTGTCCTAACATAACCTAAAGCCCCCGTTACTAAACGAGATCACTATCGAGATCGCTGCTGAGTCACAAATTTTGTGACGCAACAGTGACCTCAACAGCGATCTTGCTGTGTGTGACATGTATCAGCTAGGGATGGGCGAATCTACACGCTAGGACTCGTTACTCGGCGAGTAGTAAGGGACTCGCAGGACTCGGTACTCTGCGAGTTTCCCAGTGATTACTCGCACGAGTCCAATGCAAATCAATATCAATCCTAGTTTTGTCAGAAACGCTGACAAAACTAGGATTGCCATTGTTTGCATTAGACTCGTGCGAGTAATCACTGGCTACTGTGCCAGTGATAGCAGGGAAACTCGCAAAGTAACTGCTGTTTCTTTGCGAGCCGAGTCCAGCTGTCTTCTCTGTGCAGCTCCAGGGTCCTAGAGCCCGCCTGCTGCCTGATGTAGCAGTGCTGAGATTGTTCTCAGTCTGCTCATTCCCTGTGCATAGACATCTATATTTATGCACAGGGGATGTAGCAGAGAGGACATCGCGTTTTGGACTGCGTCGGACGGAAGAGGTTTTTTTTAATTAAAGATGGAGTCCCTAATGGCTTTTTTTTTTTATTTCAAATTAAAATTTTTCTCTGTGTTGTGTTTTTTTAACCCTTTATTGGAGATTCTTAGTGGCTGGGTCAAACGTGGCCTGACATTAAGAATCTCGGGCTTAATACCAGCTTGTATAACAAAGCTGGTATTAACCCCTTTATTACCCAGCGTGCCACCGCCACCAGGGCCGCTGGAAGAGCGGGGTTCAGCGCCAGAGGATGGCGCTTCAATGAATGCGCCATCTTCTGGGGCGGCTGAAGGCTGCAATTTGCAGCGGGGGGTGCCCAGAAAGCTTGGGCATCCCTGCGCTGCGGATTCCAGCCCCCAGCTGCTTAGCTGTACCTGGCTAGACATAGAAATTGCGCAGAGCCCCACGCATTTTTTTTTTTATTATTTAATGAATTTCAGAGGCTCAGAGTCAGAGTCTCGGAGTCGGAGTCTCCTCAGAGTCGGAGTCTCAGAGTCGGAGTCGCCTCAGAGTCGGAGTCGCCTCAGAGTCGGAGTCGCCTCGGAGTCGGAGTCGCCTCGGAGTCGGAGTCGTCTCGGAGTCGAGTCGGAGTCGTCTCGGAGTCGTCGTCGTCTCGGAGTCGTCTCGGAGTCGAGTGGGAGTCGGAGTCGTCTCGGAGTCGAGTGGGAGTCGGAGTCGTCGTCGTCTCGGAGTCGTCTCGGAGTCGGAGTCGTCTCGGAGTCGGAGTCATCTCGGAGTCGGAGTCGGAGTCGTCTCGGAGTCGGAGTCGGAGTTGTGTCGGAGTCGTCTCGGAGTCGTCTCGGAGTCGAGTCGGAGTCGGAGTCGTCTCGGAGTCGGAGTCGTCTCGGAGTCGGAGTCAAAAAAATGCGTGGGGCTCTGCGCAATTTCTATGTCTAGCCAGGTACAGCTAAGCAGCTGGGGGCTGGAATCCGCAGCGCAGGGATGCCCAAGCTTTCTGGGCACCCCCTCCGCTGCAAATTGCAGCCCGCAGCCGCCCCAGAAGATGGCGCGTTCATTGAAGCGCCATCCTCTGGCGCTGAACCCCGCTCTTCCAGCGGCCCTGGTGGCGGTGGCACGCTGGGTAATAGAGGTTAGGGCCAGCTTTGTATTATCAGCTGGCCCTAAGCCCGAAATTTATGGCGGTCACGCCAATATTAGACATGACCGCCATGAATTTCTATTAAATTGTTTTAAAAAAAACAAAACACAGAGAAATTTTTTTATTAGAAATAAAAAAAAAAGCCATTAGGGACTCCATCTTTAATTAAAAAAATCCTCTTCCGTCCGACGCAGTCCAAAAAGCGATGTCCTCTCTGCTACATCCCCTGTGTATAGATATAGATGTCTATGCACAGGGAATGAGCAGACTGAGAACAATCTCAGCTCTGCTACATCATCTCTGTGCACAGACATTCATGTCTGTACACAGGGAATGAGCAGACTGAGAACAATCTCAGCACTGCTACATCAGGCAGCAGGCAGGCTCTAGGACCCTGGAGCTGCACAGAGCAGACAGGAGTCTTATCTGTGCGAGTTTCCCAGCGATTACTTACAAAGTAAATGAGTCCAATGCAAATAAATGACAAAACTAGGATTGCTTCAGGCTGAAACTTCCGAGACACATCTGCGATTTGTAAATCTCACACTACTCGCTATTACTCGCTTCCCATTCATTAACATTGGACTCGCTAGACTCGCAACGAGTAGCGAGTCCCGGGCTCGGACTCGCTAGAGTCAAGCGATTCCGAGTAATTTAGGATTCGCCCATCACTAGTATCAGCGACTGGGCACCCGCTGTGAGATAGCTGCTCATTACAAACTGTTCTGGACCATTTTTTGGTCGTCGGGCTCCCACTGGGCAGCATGCATCGCTGTGTTTGTAAGGGACAATGACCAACAATCTCAATACAACGCCCAAGAGTGACAATTCCCAACAACCTCCGTATCATTCCAGATCATTGCTGCGTCGCTGGTGAGATCTGACTGTTTGAAATCTCACCAGCGATCCCGACAGTGACGCACCAGCGATCCTGGCAGGTCAGATCACTGTCGGTATCGCTGGTGTGTCGCCAAGTGTGACGGTACCCTAACACTATCTTGATATACTTCTACTACCTACTCTTCTTCTGTAAGCTTATTTCTAAGAGGCTCCTAAATAACTGTATTGTTGTTGTAGCTTTGAGCCTTCACAGCTGGAGAAAGGATTTGGACCAACTGAGTGGAACATGTCACTGGTGGGGCCTGGGAGTTGAGTGAATCTGCATAGCCTGCTGTCACTTATTGAGATGCAGCCCCAACCGCACTAGCGACACGCCCTGCTCATTTGGTCCAAATCTGGTCTTCAGCCCAAAAGGAGCACAGCTAAACAATAAAAGAATTCACAAGTCTCTAAGGGTACCTTTACACGCTACAACTTTTTGGCAGTGATGGGAGGCAATCTAACGTGCACGTGCACATTTTTCATGGTCGCCTCAGATTGCCGATGGCGCCATTACATGCCGCAATTTCGCCCTCAACCTAAGGCAACAGTGGGAAACATCCGGTCGTCTTCCCTCGCTGCTTCACACGCCGCATTCCCCAAAGGAATGTGGGCGTACATGTGCAGAGTGGCGAAAACATAGGTGTGCCAGACTGGTCTACACCACACCCCAAAAACGCTCAATGGACAACGCAATAGCGCTATGATTGGGCAGCCTGCGCTGGAAGGCTGGCTAATACATGACGCCATTTTCTTTCGGAGTTTGGCACCAATACACACTCAAATATGGCGCGGTGTCAACTGATAGCCAATGGGAAGACAGTAGCCACCACCAATCATCACTGACGGGGCGAGGTCTCCAGCACGCTGTTGCACGCCTCCGGGAAATCAGTAGGCGACGCAGATTCCATCCCTATCGCCCCTTCACACGCCAAAAGCAGGGAATTTCGCCTTCATGATTGCCTCTGATTTTGGAGCAGTGCTGTGAAATCGGAACCAGACGCAACCTTTTTTATGGCCACCAAATTCCCCAATTACGCGCCGCAATTTCGAGGCAATTTCACGGCGATGGCGATGGGGCTACAGATTGCCTGTCAGATGTAAAGGTACCTTTAGAGATAAGATTACAGGAGCAGGGTCGGTAGCAGAAATATATTGGGAAGGTGTTAGGGCAAAAGAAAGGGGGACACATTAGTAGTGGAAAACCATGTTAATCTAGGTAGTTAGTATAAAATCTTCCGAGTTATTGCATTTTGCAGTAGAACATGCATTCCTTCATCAGGAATATGATTGTGTAATTCATCACTCTTCACGTCGTTGTGCCACTCACTGTGTAATTCAGGGTTAGACCAACCCTGTACCTTACCCTCACTTGTTGCCCATGGTGTCACACAGGAAGAGCTTCTTGTATTTTTATCTCTTTAAGTTTACTTAATGGATGACCATAGTTGCCAACTTTTCCCTGAAACTGGATGTCAAAGAAGCCGGACTTAGAAAACCCTTTCAAAAGAGGGCACTTTTGGTTTCCTCGGGGGCAGTCTTATATTTCCTGGTGGTGGGGCTTAACGATCCCTATTTTGTCTGTTGACAAATAATGATGACCATTCATTCTAAGTCAAGGTGTTGCCACCTTCCCTTGGCTAAAACAGAAACATTTTTTAGTTGTCATCGCAAAGACAGACTTAATAGGATTGAAATTGGGAAAGTGCTTGGAGCCAAGCGTCGTCATCTTCTGTTTGACTTTCTGGGTCTTTTATTGCCATAGAGCCTGGACCCATCAGAAGGAATTCTAGAAGACCAATCCAACTCCGCTCATTATGGTGTCAGAACATGCGCAACCCACATAATGCCCTATGGTCCACAAATGACACATCCAAGCCAAACCGAAGGTCACAAAAAATTCTGCAAAAAAATCACCCTTCTACCCAATTTATTCCCCTAAAACTTCCAGTCTGTCTTTCCCACGTTGATCTACGTCGCTGTGTTTTTGTAATAATTCTGAGTCACTTCTGTCTGACATGAAATGAATTCCTCTCCATTAAGCTGGCATTGCCGTCGATGATGAGATTTTTTTGTGTTGGCACCTATTCCTCATTCTCTGTCGCAGCTCCTGACTGCATGACATTCCAGATGACATTAACAACCCTCGTTTTAGATACCAGTTCTAAAAATGCAGGAACAGAAGGGGACGGGGCTGGTAGAACCGGTCTTGTTGCTTTTTTTTTTTTCTACATACGCCTTCTTTTCGTCTTCTTCTTCTTTTTTTTTCTTTTAAAGGAGATTTGGAGGAAGCGTCCTCTTTTCTTTAAAACCTTACATTGGAAATTGCTGTCAGTGGCTTGAGATGGTGACATTGCCGGGGTATTTTAACCTGCTTTGCATACTGTGAATTCTTACAAGATCTGCATCATTCCTGACAGGGTCTAATTAGTGTTTCCACCCTACTTTTATATTGACTATAAGTGCAAGGAGCAGATTGGAAATTTAACTAAACTCCATTTAACCCCTCGGTGCCTGGAGGACCTATAATATCAGAGGCCCTGGCATTGCCGAGCATGTTGTTCCATTAGGTTATATCTAATAAAAAGGAAATTATCTGTATTTTGCCGTAGTGCATGACATGTATTCTGCATGGTAATTAGCTTGCAGTGAGACCAGTTCTTTTGGAGAAATATATTCCTAGACTTTTCTCTGATCAGACTTATTTTTTTTACAATAGAAATGTTGAATTGAAAAAGTAAGTACGTTCTTCAGGAGAACTTGAAGTGGAATGCCTATGTTTGTCTCTAGCTCTTCCCTCCATAATTGTCATTTCAGGAGAACTTGCAGCAGAATGTCTGTATTTGCCTTTAGTTCCCCCCTGTCACAGAGTGGTTATGACGAACGAGAGTAATGTAGCGGGATGTTAGTGATGGACAAGGGTAATCGGGGTAACTAGTCTGACCTTCAGACTTGGGGTCCCTAGCTGATCCTGTTCCCAGAATTACCTCTGATGGTGAGGACCTCTGGGTCATCACCCTTGCCCTACTCATGACCAGCCCTAGGCTAAGACCCCTCACCTCAACCCAGGAAACAGAATAGGAACAGCAACGCCCCACACACGAGGCCAAACTCCAAGGAGAAAGGTAGCTTCAGGAAAGCTTCAGCAGAAACTGAAACTAGCATCCACACAGCTCACAGGTCAAACAGAGAAGGAACTCTATCAGCGACATTAGGTGGGACATGAGAGAAGGCTGGAGGTGTGGTCATCAACCACATCACCTGATACTGACAGCAGCAGCAACTGACAACAACCCTTAATGTCTAAAAGGAAAATTACTCTCATTTAAATTACTAAAACTGCAGAGCAGTTCACAGAGACTGCAGAGCAGTTCACAGAGACTGCAGAGCAGTTCACAGAGACTGCAGAGCAGTCTAATTGTGACACTCACTCTGTAACTCTCATTTCAGGAGAACCTACAGCAGAATGCCTGTGTTTATCTCTAGCTCCTCCCTCTGTAACTGTCATTACAGGAGAATTTGCAGCAGAATGTCTGTGTCTGACAATATCTCCTCCCTCTGTAACTGTTATCTCAAGAGACCTTGCAGTAGAATATTTGCTTCTGTCTCTAGCTCCTCCCTCTGTAAATGAAATTTCAGGAGAACTTGCAGCAGAATGTCTGTGTCTGCCTTTAGCTCCTCCCTCTGTAATTATCATTTCAGGAAAACTTGAAGTGGAATATTTGTCTGCCTCTAGCTCCTCCCTCTGTAACTGTCATTTTAGGAGAACTTGCAGCGGAATGTTTGTGTCTGTCTCAAGCTTCTTCCTCTGTAACTGTCATTTGAAGAGAATTTAGAGCAGAATGTCTGTGCCTGCCTATAATTCCTCCATCTTTAACTGTCATTTCAAGAGGCCTTACAGTGGAATGAATGTCTGTGTATGTTCTAACTCCTCCCACTGTAACTGCCATTTCATGACAACGTGCAACAAAATATCTTTGTCTGCTTCATGCTCCTCCTTCTATAGCTGTCATTTCAGGAGACCTTGTGTGGCACCCCACATAATCTCCCTTGGGGGCTAGTGTTATACTTGAGAGCAACAGAGGGAATCCACACCAGGCAAAACCAAAGCACACACCACCATTTGCCTCCAGACCTGAAAGTGGAGATCTAAAACCCGGGTTCAGGGCAGCTTCCCTATAAATTCTGGTCCGGGGCTGAGTTATTTAGTTCAGTGTGGAGCAGTACTTAGGAAGACATCATGTGGACTTGAGCAGTGCTAAGCTCGTCCCAGGATAGCTAAGCCTAGTGGTCTGAGGAAGTCGAGGAGAGCCTGGGGAGCAGAGCAGTGTCAAGCTCACCCAAGAGGAGTAAGCACCAAGAGGCGGACACCGAAGTAAGAGGATGTGTCAATACCAGAGAGTGGGGAATTCCAAGTTCCACATCCACACCAAATGCCCGGAGGCAAAGCAGCATTAAGAGCCCAGGAGCAGCCACCTGTGAAGTGGGGCTAATGAAGGACTCGAGCTGCCTGTCATACTGGCACACGCAGGAGAGAGGGGGCTGCAGCTAACCTTTAAGCAGCAGCAGGGACCCACCAAGAGAAAGTGCAGCAGGGAGACCTCAGAACTTGCTGGGTGTGGAGAACCGCGAGTTTCTCCCAGGTTACATGGACTCACAACAACATCACCTGTGGTTGAACCGGTATTGCCAGTAAAGGACTTGAGGAACCAACAAACCGTGAGTCTGTCTGTTAATGCGCACCCTCCATCCTGCACCCTACACCTTGCAACATCCAATGTCCTGGGGGTCCGCTCCACCTGTGGGGAGCTAATCTATCCCAGCTGCCTGTCCATCACCCCCAGAGGTTCTGCAGCAGCGGTGGCTACTCATAGCCGCAAACCACAGGTGGCGTCATGAGTAATCTTTATAATTTTCCCCAAGAACTCTTTAACAACTGAACCCAGGGTTATTGAGCCATGTCTCGACCCCTGTGACTCCCCAGAAACACCGCAGCTCGGTTCCGAATACCTCATGGCCCCGGGGCGCATCACTTGCAATGTAATATCTGCAGTGGCGTAACAATCGCGGTCGCAGGGGTCGCGGGTGCGACTGGGCCCGGGACCATAAGGGGCCCGGGCCGCCCGCAGCCCGCACCCCCCTGCGACCGCCGATCCCAGCGCCGGGCCCCCGCTTAACATGGATGTGCGTCTCCAAGGACGCACATCCATGTGACTTCATGGCCAGTGTGTCAGGAAGGGGAAAGGAGGCAGCGGTGCCGGCCTGCGTTCAAGCAGGCTGGTGTCGGCAGTGTGTGTGGCCACTCCGCGTCCCGGGCTCCGGCAATCTGACTCACTCTGAGGCAGCGGTGAGTGACTACTTGTTCTGTCAGGCCGGGAGCCCGAGCATGGCCATGTCCGCCCCTCCTCCTGTAATGCTGAGCCCGCCGGAATCTCTGCTGCTGGTTGCATACAGCCCGGCTCCGGGTTCCCGGGGGCAGCAGTGAGTGCCGGATGTGCAGGAGGCTGGAGCTCATCTGTCTGCGGGTGCTGCGGGGGCTGGGGGCCAGGGGTCATCCAGCCGGGGATCAACCACAGCAAGCTGATCACCAGGAGAGACATTGAGGACTGCGCCAGGTCAGACACTGTATTGTGTGCCCCATATACTGTGTGCCCTCTTCATATACTGTGTGTGCCCACCCCATATACTGTACCCCTTATATTGTGTGCCCTACTGCCCTATATACTGTGTGCCCCCTACCACTTTACTGTGTTCCCCCATACTGTGCCCTCCCCATACTGTGCGTGCCCTCCCCATATACTGTACCCCCCTATATTGTGTGCCTCATATACTGTGTGCCCCCTTCCCATACTGTGCCTCCCCATCTACTAATGCCCTCCCATATAATGTGCCACCCCATATACTGTGCCCCCTTGTTATACTGTGTGCCCCATATACTGTGCCCACCTACCTATACTGTGTGTGCACGCCCACCCCTTATACTGTGCTGCGTGGCTGTGTTGAGTGGCTGACTATATGTCTGTGTGGCTGAGGCTGCGTGGCTGGCTGTGTGTGGCAAGCTGTCTGTGTGGCTGACTGTGTGTGGCTGTGGCTGGCTGTGTGTGGCTGTCTGTGTGGCTGTGTCTGTATATGGCTGGGGCTGCATGGCTATGTGGCTGGCTGTGTGTGTCTGACTGTGTATGTGTGTGGCTGGGGCTGTGTGTCTGTGGCTAATGCCACGTGGCTGGCTGGGGTTGGCTGTGGCTGGAGCTGCATGACTGTGGATGGCTCTGTGTGTCTAGCTGTGTGTGGCTGATGTTGAATGGCTGTGTGGCTTGCTGTGTGTGGCTGTGACTGTGTGGCTGACTGTGTCCTGTGTGTGGCTGGAGCTGTTTGGCTGTGTGTGGCTGACTGTGTCTGCGTGTGACTGGGGCTGCTTGGCTGTGTGTGGCTGGTGCCATGTGGCTGACTGTGTCTGGGTGTGACTGGGGCTGCTTGGCTGTGTGTGGCTGGTGCCACGTGGCTGGCTTGGGTTGGCTGTGGCTGGAGCTGCATGGCTGTGTGTGGCTGATGTTGCATGGCTGTGTGGCTGGCTCTGTGTGGCTGACTGTGTCTTTGTGTGGCTGGGGCTGCTTGGCTGTGTGTGGCTGACTGTATGGCTGTGTGTGTGTGGCTGGTTGGATGTGTGGCTAGCTGTGGCTGTCAATGTGGCTGGCTGCACCTGTGTGTGGCTGTTTGTGTGTGGCTGGTGGCTGTCTATGTGGCTGTGTGTGGCTGTCTTTGTGTGGCTGTGTGACTGGCTGTGTGGCTGGCTGTGGCTGTGTATGTGTGTGGCTGTGTATGTGTTTGGCTGGCTGCATCTGTGTGTGGCTGTTTGTGTGTGGCTGGTGGCTGTCTGTGTGACTGGCTGTCTGTGTGACTGGCTGTCTGTGTGACTGGCTGTCTGTGGCTGTGTGTGTGTGGCTGTGTATGTGTTTGGCTGGCTGCATCAGTGTGTGCCTGGCTGGTGGCTGTCTATGTGGCTGGCTGTTTGTGTGTGGCTGTATGTGTGTCTGGCTGTGTCTGCGTGTGGTTGTCTGTGTGGCTGGTGGCTGTCTATGTGGCTAGCTGTGTGCGGCTGTCTAGCTGTGGCTGGCTGTGTGTGTATGTGTGTGTGGCTGGCTTTGTTTGTGTGGCTGGCTTTGTTTGTGTGGCTGGCTTTGTGTGTGTGGCTGGCTTTGTGTGTGTGGCTGGCTGTGGCTCTGTGTGTGCTGGCTGTGGCTCTTTGTGTGGCTGGCTGTGTGTCTGTGTGTCTGTGTGTCTGAGCACTTGGACCCCACAATCCTGAGAAACAGAGATTTGAAGAGCACCATGTAAATGGAGCTGTGGTTGATTATTCCCTCTGCTGCACCATTCACATGTGGCTCTTCAAATAACGTCTTTAAGAAAGTGGTGAGGGCCACAACAGGGTAAATGCAAAATTTGCGTATTGGGGATGATGGGTGTTATAGTATATGGGCTGGTGGAGCTTGTTTTCCAGGGCTGCTTCTTGGTACCAGTCCGGCCCTGGTGGGGGGGGGGGGCCCAGGTCTAAATTTCGCACCGGGGCCCACCAGACTCTAGTTACGCCACTGAATATCTGTCTGCCCATAGCTCATCCCTCTCTAACTGTCATTTAAGGAGAACTTGCAGCCAAATATCTGTGTCTGCCTCTTGCTTCTCCCTCTATTGTGGCATCCCTGCAAGGGATTACCACAGGATCCATCAGTGCAAAGAGGGATTTACATCTCACCCTGGTCGGAGGCCAGAGGAGATTAGGAGAATCAAAGAAGGGAGCAACACCTGATTCCCTGTAGTACACCCGGACACCGGACTCCGATGCTGCCAGCATCCACTGCAGCAGTAAAAGCCCGGGAGAACCAGGAGGACCAAATCCCCTGAGGTAAATGAAAAGAGACACTCAAACTGACCAAACACAGGACCAGGGGCCAAAGGAGGAATAGGGACCCCGCAAAAGGACCTCATTGTCAGTGGCAGAGTAAAGCCTTGAGAGGGAGAAGGAGCCATGAGTTCAGTCTCAGGCAGGACTTACCTCAAACCACCGTACACAGAGACAGAGGAGGCCTCACAACTCTCCATGGTGAAAGTCGCAAATTGGACCTGGTTACTCCTCTGGACTGTACCTGGTACCCTGTCACCAGTAAAAGGTACCGAAACAAAGACCACTGTGTGTGCGTGTGCCTGTTTAACCGCCGCTATCCACAGCATTGACTGCAGAGACGCGACTACAACACCCCTTATCCATCCCCACTGCCCTGAGTTAAAGCTCCACCTGTGGGTAGCTGTACTACACTGAGCTGCACTTCCATCACCTCAGCTGCAGCGCTGGTATACACTTTACCAGGTACTACAGGTGACGTCACGTAACCAATCCCCTTATCCCCCACCATCCCCGCCATTGAGGGTCCAGGGCACGGTACCTTGGGACCGACCAGCCGTGATCCCCCACCCAAGTCGCCATCAGCCCCGGTACCCGAGTACCCCCTACCCTGTCGACCGCCTCACTATAGTTGTCATTTCAGGAGAACTTGCAGTAGATTGCCCATGTGTTTTTTCTAACACCTCCCTCTGTAACTGTCATTTCAGAAGACTTTGCAACAGAATGTTCATGTCTGCCTCCTGTTTCCTTCTCCAAAGAATCTTATGAACACTAGCTGTCATCTCCTCTCTCAGTAATGGAAAAATCTTTCTTAGGCCCCCTTCACATAGGCGTTTTTGCCCGGATCCGGACAAAAAACGCATGTGCCGCAAGGGCCGCCTAACGCAGCAGCAGTTGCGGCCGTGAAAAAAAACGCCATCAGCCGCGTTTTTTTTTTGCTGCCGCAACTACCGCATCTGCCGCAACCCCACTTGCCGCACCTGCCGCAAGTCCCATAGACTTGTCACAAGTGCGGCCGTTAGGTGGCAGATGCGGTAAATCTGCCGGATCTGACGCATTTTGGTGAAAACACCAGTGTGAAAGCAGCCGTAGGCTGCTTTCACATAGGCGTTTTATTGAAAATGTGGCAGATCCAGCAGATTTAATGCATCTGCCGCATGTTCCGCCTAACGGCCTGTGAGACACCGCCGGCATGGTCCCCATGGCCGGGGCGCATCACATGCAGGATCAGGGTATGATCCTGTTTACACTGGCCGGTTTTATAGTGGATGACGCTGTGTGAACCTATCCAGAACACAAGGAGTTAAATGTGATAGTGTGTGTGCTGTAAAGCTGAAACATTCATGAGCCTAATGAGCAGCTGTGAGTGGCTCATGAGACCAATGAGGCCCTGAGGAATGTAATGGGTGCTGATTGCTGACAGCCCAGGTGGGTGTGTCCTGAGTAGTAGCAGCTCAGCTTGATGAGTCAGTGTAGGTGTGGCAGGCACGTTAAGAGCCTGCCAGCTGAGTGATTGTGAGATTGCAGAGAGACTTGTGAGATCAGTATGATCCTGATGACCAGCCAGAGTGTAGAGCAGTCCAGGGCTCTGCGTGTATGATGGGAGCATGCTAGCTCCATGCCGGGGTCTAGGACCAAGGTCGTGGCAGCACCTGGAGGGGGATGCCGTGGCTGACCCGGTGGACGCTGGATCGGACGTATCTCAACCATGCGCCCGGGAAGGAGCCCGTGGGGATGCCTGGTGGACCTGTGACACAGGTAGCGAGACCCAGATCCGTGCCCGGTAGGAAGCAGTTCCCGTGTGACGGAGTGAGCTGTGTGTAAATCATGCCAGGCAAGCGTAGCCGCCCTTAGGTCCAACTAGTTAGTCAGTTAAGGACCTGTTGAACCGGAATGTATTTTAAGGCTTTTTAAAAGACCCAGCGAGTGTGTGTAGCCCTTCAGCAATTGTATGAAGTGTGCCAGGTGGGCATAGACCGCCCTTAGGTACGACTGAGAGTCGATGGATGGACCTGATGAACCGGAATGTATGTAGCCCTTCGGGAGGCGAATGTATGAAGCCCTTCGGGAGGCGATTTTATGAAGTGTGCCAAGCGGGCATAGACCGCCCTTGGGTCCGACTCAGAGTAGTCAGTTAAAGGACCTGATGAACCGGAATGTATGTATGTACCAGAGGTTAGATGCAGGGGTTAATAGGGCTCCTATAGTTGGGTAACGGATGGTTGTCCCGGGAACTAAGGTTTGCCAATCCCTGTTCTGAGCCCAGATGTGCCACAGTCCATGGATGTCTATATGATGGGCTGTGAGCGTGTGAAAGGACGTGTGTGGTCCATGGTGGCTTATAGGATGGATCACATATTGTATGTAAGAACCCGGTCAGGCTGGAGTCCTGACACCGGGGTAGTATGGAGCTGGGGAAATAAAGCCAGGCGGCTGGTTCCGCCATTGGGACCCACAGGGCCCATTGATATTGTAACTTATGTATTGTTAAATGTATGTGAAATGCAGAGATAGGCCAGAGGCAGTAATCACCATGGGAGCGGTTGTTAGAGCTCCAATGGAGACACAAAGGTGGTTACAGGTCCCGGGTTACTATAATCGTTATGTGCAATATAAGTGTTATGTGATGTTATATGTAAATGTATGGTGTATTTATGTATGGTGTTTATAATCAATGTGATATGTGTCAAACATGTTACCCGGGTTATGTTATTATATGAGAAAAATAACCTGGTAGACATTGGTTAAATTATAAACATGTGTTCTTGTCGTTATGCAAGCGGGTTCCCCGGGTGCTACCTCACAGTCCGCACTTGCTGCGCCAATCCAGCAAGCCCCATACATTGTCTATGGGGCTTGCGTTCGGGTGCGGAAGTGCGGTTTTGCCGGTTGCGGCAGATGCGGCACTTGCGGCGGCGAAAAAACCTGCGGTCAGCAGCGTTTTTTTTTTTCGCAGCTGCAACTGCCGCATCTGCCGCAACCGGCAAAACCGCACTTGCCGCAAGCCCCATAGACAACGCATGGGGCTTGTCGCAAGTGTGCCGCAGGTGCGGCCGTTAGGCGGAAGAAGCGGCAGATGCGGACCTGCCGCATTTTCAAAAAAACGCCAGTGTGAAAGGGGCCTTAATTGAAGGTAGAGAGAGTGAAAGACCAATTCAGTATGAAAAAGAATCAGGGGTCTTTGATAAGATATATTACACTGATGAGCATGGCTACTCTATAAGAGCAGAGCCACATGGAGCAATGACATTGAACTGGAGTCATCACTAGGGAGCTCAGGAGTCTTCTCTATACAGTTAATACATTGAACTCAATAATAACACAGTATGCAGTCAGCTCTAAAACTCCTCTAGGGTTGATAGCAGGCAGTTAAACTTTTTCTTCTTCTTAGTATACAGCTGCCAATTACAATACTTCACCTATTTATTCTCTTCATTTAACTCTTGAACTGCTGACAATCGGAGCCTTCATATGAAGCAATTTCAGTACATGGCAACGTTTTGCTCTGCTCCTGATTTTAATATTCATTTTCTGTGGCTTCTCCTAATCATCCGCTGGATTTCAGCAACAATGACAGGCGTCTAAGAATAAAAATTGTCACGTTTTACGGCCAGTAGCAGACACAGCCAGAAGAGGGCCCCTGCGCAAGAATAATATATGGACCCTTCGAAGTCTAATATCTCATCATAATACAGAATTCCACCAGATTTAGAGGTGATAGTTGACCCCTTACCTCTTGAGCCCCTGTGCAGCTGCACTGCTTACACTAATGGTATATCTGACCCTGCCTATGCTACTTTTGCACTAAAAGAAGTAGACTGCTTATTTCGGGATGACGAAGATTTGGATATTGCCCGAGATAAGTGCAACTGTTCTGATGAATGAGGCCGATAATCTTATACAAACTTTGTCTTGAACCACCCTGTATACCAAGGGTCCCCAACCTGTGGCTTGCGAGCCCATAATGTGTGGCTCTTGGCTGTCTTCCAGACTCATGCATTAGAACCAGGTCTAGCAAACAGTTATAAAAAGCAGATCTCTAGATGGTGAATTTTGTGAGTAGCCACATATAGTAGAGCACATCTGGAAGGGGGCTGGATGTGGCTTGCAACCCTCACTGAGTTGAATGTAACTTGTGATCCTCTCTCAAGCTGGATGTGGCTCACAACCCTCTCTTAGAGCTGAAAGTAGCTTGTGACACTCTCTCAGTGCTAAATCTGGCTCGTGACCCTCTCTTGGAGCTAGATGTGGCTCGCAACCCTCTCTCAAAGCTGGATGTGGCTCGTGACCCTCTCTTGAAGCTAAATGTGGCTCGCGATATGGTTGCCAACCCTCTATTTGAGCTGGATGTGGCTCGCAACCCTTTCTTGGAGCTGGATGTGGCTCGCGACCCTCTCTCAAAGCTGAATGTAGCTTCGGCCCTCTCTTAGAGCTGAATGTGGCTTGCGACCCTCTTTCAGAGCTGGATGTGGCTTGTGACTCTCTATTGGAGCTGAATGTGGCTCGTGACTCTCTCTCAGATCTGGATGTGGCTGGCGACCCTCTATTAGAGTTAGATGTGGCTGGCGACCCTCTATTAGAGTTAGATGTGGCTGGCGACCCTCTATTAGGTTTGGATGTGGCTCTCAAGGTCAGTAAGGTTGGGAACTTCTGCTCTATACCATCAATTATTTAAATGCAGTACATACCGTATTTTATAATAATAATTACATTAACATAGCTGCAACAATAGGTATCCCAATAGATCCTTTATAGAGCGCAGGATTTCTTACATTAACCCACTTTTCTAAATGTCTGAATACACCTCACTTTGGCCTTCATGGAATCTCACCTTCTCTTCCATTCCAAAAGTCTGTCTTTTCAATATAAGTTATGATCAGAAAACACATCCTGCATCTCTTGGGTGTCATCCAAGACTTGGCCAAACTATAGCACATCACAGAATTTCCATTTTTATTGGATGACCTTCCATTTGAATCTCTGTCAAAGCACGTTAACGTAGCAGAAACCGTGTCCCGTGAAGGACTGCCGGTATCCACCCTATATGGTTCAGCTCCTACAATTATAGGCTCATCATATGTGTAATGTGGGCTCAAATTACCAGAGAAGGTTAGGGGCGACCAACAGCCACTATACCTACATTTTTTCAGAAGCTTTATATTAATTAATAATTCTATGTGTAATATTGATTATGAATTTACTTAATTAGTCCAGTAATTAAATCCACCTCACTCTCTCTCTTTTATATTATTATATATATATATATATATATATATATATATTATATATTTTTTTTGCAATGGACACAAGAAACCTTTGACCAGGGATGACCATGCAGAAAACGGCAGGACTTGATGATAAGATATGGCAAGAAATAGTGCAGTAATCTCCATTCAGGGAGGCACCTATAGTGCTAGGGAGCTTATAGCTATAGCCTTGAGCATCACAATGAATATGACATGATGCACTAATGATACAGCAGCCACAGTATACATCATTGTCATTACAGTCTATAGGAAATCATCAGCATCTTACACAAGAATTATTCCATTCAAAGGGTCTGGAATCATATTCTAGTTGAAACTTATCTATTGTGCTGTGACTCTTATCCTCGTTTTCTTCCCTTCATTTTCTATCTTTCCTTCACTTTTATTTCTTTTATTCTTCCTTCCTCTTTCTTCCTTCGTCTCTTGTTTCTCTCTCTTTTCTTTCTTTCTTTTCTTTCTTTCTTTCTTTCTTTCTTTCTTTTCTTTCTTTCTTTTTCTTTCTTTCTTTCTGTCTTTCTTTCTGTCTTTCTTTTTTCTCTTTGTTTCTCTTTTCTTTCTTTCTTATTCTCACTTCTCCTTACTTACCTACTCCACCCTTTCTTCCTCCATTCCTCCTTTTACTCTCTCTATCCATCCTCCTGCCTTCTTTCCTCCCTTTATTCCTGCCCTCTTTCCCTCCTAATTATCCTACATCCTTTTCTTTAATTACCAACTATACTCCGGTCCCTTTAAATATCCTAGTTGCATAACTTTCTTCCTTCACACCTTTCTTATCTTCCATTAGTTCTGCCTGCTTTTCTTTTCTACCATCATCCTGCACCTCCTTTTTTCTCACTCCTTTGTCCGCCACTTTTTTTATCTTCCTCATATACAGTATATTCTTCATCACTTTTATTTTTCCTTCCCTGCCTAGTTCCTTCCATCTTTTCTGCCCCACGTGTCTCCCATTCCATGCTTCTTACAATTTTTGAATACCTCCATCCCTTCCTTCCTTCCTTCCTTCCTTCCTTCCTTCCTTCCTTCCTTCCCTCCATAGAGAAACAGGCTGCCTCTCTTAGTTAAAAGGTATTTTTCCCCAAAGGCAAAAGATGCCCCCAGGAACCAAAGGAGAAGCCGGCTGTTTCTGTGGTATTTCAGAAGAAGACTCAGGAAGAGTACGTCTGTACTACACCAGACTATAAAAGAAATCCCGCCAAAAGAAGAGGCATATAGGTGCGAAGAGTCAGGGAGAGCAGACCACTGTGTCACTTCTTGATTCCCAGGATAAAGTGCATGTTCCCCTTGAGCTGTTTGCGGGTGTCACTGGCAGAGAAAAAGAGCCCTATCCGGGTGTACCACCCTTTAAGCCTGTCCAAATTCTACCGCTAAGCTACGTAGTCAAAGCGCAGACAATGTCGGTCAAGATCCGACATCTAGGGTGGCCAGTGCCCTGCTTCCTGCTTGGCCGTGTGATATCTACGGGGATGTGTACAAAGACGTAGGACAGACATTCCTCTTTGTTCCCTTATACAGACTTTAATCCGGGCATTTTTTATAGCCTAAAAGATGAGACGAGGTTACGGGAGAGAGGAACATGATTGTAACAGAGGCTGTGGGGTGGACATTATCAATTGAGAGCAAGTGCTCCGCTAGGGTGTGGGACGAAGTGAAGAGCAGTAAATGTGGTACCTTTGTTTCACTTCCTTGCTTCCTTTTTGTCTTTTCATCCTTCTTTTCTTCATTTCCTACCTCCTTCCTTCCTCCCTTTCTTCCTTCCTCCATTCCCTTTCCTCCTTCCTTCATTCCCTGCCTCTCTCCTTCCTCCCTCCCCAACCCTCCTCCTTTCCAGCCTCTCATTCTTTTTTCCTCCCTTCCCTCCTTCTTTCATTTCCTCCTTCATTTCATTTCACTTCTTTAGCTTCCTGCCTGCCTTCCTTCTTTCTTTTCTTACCTTCTCTCCTCCATCCTTGCTTTTTTTCCATTGTTTCCTTTTTTGCCCTATTTGCCGTTTAAACAGAAACAATCAATGATCCAAATCCTGTAAACACCCCCAAATTTTTCATGTTGCCCTTATAAATGTGGAATCCGATGTATACTTGTCCTTGCAGTCCTTTGGGCTTACACAAGTTAGTTTATTGAAGGTGAACCCTGTTCTGTCTGCATTCCAGGACAGAAGAGAAGAAAAGATTGGGATTAGCGCCAGAAAGAGATGAACTGATGCAGTCTGTCAACAAACCCTCCGGTAACAGTGTCATAATTTATAAATCCGACCAACAATAGGACAGTAATTAAGGATACGAGTTTTTCTTCCCACCATGGAGCCTGCTTAAGTAAACCAAGATCTCCTAAGCCCAAGAAGTGGCTCCTCGCTTCAAAACAAAGACTTAAATGATACGGGAAAGTGCATAGGAAGTCGTGGCCCCAAGAACTGAGGCTGTCGGGACTTGCAGATCTGGCTCAATGGTTTTACTAGGACAGCGTGCCGCCAGGACACTCAACAAGATATTATACGCTTACGGCCCAGACTTGTATTCTTGAAAGGACATGCAAGGAACAACTATGATCTTAACAGACAAAAGTAAGTCTGTTCTGCCTCACAGGAAAAGAAAAGGAAATCTAATGGTGACACTTCTGTACATATTACTGTATATGAGAACCTAGATGTGATAAATTAGGTAAAATTTGTGAAATCTTGCCAATTCTCAAGAACAAAGGAATATTATTTGATTGCTTTTTGCTCATTGCTTACATTAACGACCACCTCTGAAGCCTATCAGAGGTGGCTGGTTTCCTCATCGGCAAGGAGCACAGCGCCAAATCACCATCCTTAATGTCTCTGTGCTTCTCCATGCTGCAGAGACAAAGCTTTCTTGCATAGTTTGGGTCAGCGGGTCAGTCATATTGCCGGCCAAAACCTTTAATCTTCAGGAGCTGCCCACCACCTGCAAGTAGGAAGCCAGGAGGAGGAGGAGCGGTCCCCTCCTGAAGAAGGTAGATAAGAATGGACTTTTATGGGTTTAAGATTAAGAGATCAAGATTTTTTTCCTTTACTTTATTTTTTAAAATGGTGCTACTCTAGTAGATGGCATTGCAGTCAAGTGAATAAGGCTGAGCTATAGATACAACTGATGGATAAAAGTAGACACTTCATATAAATATACATTGGAAGAGAAATTTCTATAGGATTGTAGGGGTACAGGAGCTAAAGCCCCCGACACATGGGGCGACATCGCCGCCCATTACAGAGGGACGTGGGGGCGTGGCCTATCACCGGCGTCATCGCCCCTACGTCGCCTCATGTAAAGGGGCGATGTCGGCGGTGCCAAACCGGTCGCCTGGTTTCAGAGCATGCTCTGAAATCAGATGACCATCATGGGTGATGTGCAACATCGCCCCATGTAACCGGGTCGCCAGCGACCAGTCAGGCGATGGAGCATAGGCTCTCATTGTCTTGCATCGCCGCTGTGGGTTTTCAGACACCCCGGCGGCGATGCGGCCTGTCAGCTCGCCGGCACAGGCCTGGAGATGTTGCTCGTGTAAACGGGACGGCGTTGCTGCGGTCGCAAAACTGGCGGCGACTGGCGGGTGCGTGGCAAATTTTGGCGCCCCGCCAGTCGCCGCCAACATCCCCAGCCCCGTCGCCTGGTGTGACGGGGGCTTAAGAGTTTTGGAAGACAGAATGGAAAGATCTCTTGCAGCCCAAGCCAAGGTTTTCTGAAAGCCGCCAACAGCCCAGAAGGCCCAGCAGGATATCTGTCAGATTACCATAACCCCTTATTGCCTGAATTCAATACACATATATGCATAAAAATGAATTAACTGGTATGATTCAAATACGCAACAGTAGGCATTAAGGGGTTAACGCACCCCATGGGTCCTACAGAAATGAGTCTTTGGACCCAACACCAACAACATCATCAACAACCAAACCCTACATCCAACTAGTTGTACAAAGTAAAGTATTGTTTTAATTTCTGTTGCCAAAATATTCTGCTTAGAGATGAGCCTATTGAGCCGTAACAAATCAAATTACCCAAAATTTGGGTAAAATTTTCAGGACTCAGCTTTCACAGATCTAGTAAAAAAGGCAGCTTGATTCTTTTGACAGCTGGGAAGGGAATAACATAGGAAAACATATTATACTCACCTATTTGACTCCTCTCTCACTGTAGCTCTCGGATACTCAGAGCAGGTCTCTTGAGGTCAAGAACATATATTGCCCCTTCTTATGTGACAGTGTATCGAAGAGACTGAAGAGACCCACAAGAAGAGCAGCGGGGGGCAGTACAGGTGGACTAAGGAGACAGGCGAGAATCTCACTCCAGTGTGTATACTTTATTTAACCCCTTTCCTGCTGTTTAATATTCATTCAGGTGTTGAGAAACTTTGGAGCATAATAAACAATTTTCCATGTTAATTGCACCATTTTGTTTTGGACTGAATGTATTTGAAACCAAATCTGAAGGCCAAGGAGAACAAATCCGCCAATTTAAGGAGTTTTGCTCATCTCTACTTGCGTGTCTAGTCTACATAACAGATCCCTACTCTTCCCATGGCAATCACACTTGATAATTGGGGTGGGTTCGTTAGGGTGTCGGGGACTGTCGGAGTTTTTGGAACAGTTGGAGATTGTTTTTGGTTCCAAGTTTGGTTCCAAAATATCTAGACTATCTAAAAAGCATAGATGACCAAATCAAATTTGCGTCAATTCTTTACGAATTCGCCAATTTTTGATTTGCTTAGGAGAAATCATCTAAAATGGCCAGCCCACAACCATTTTACACATTGCAGAAGTTTACATCAGCTAGAAAAAGCACACATGACTTGGGCATCCACATAAGACCTTGCAACTGTCACATTACATAGTACAGCACAGGCAATGAGAAAGGAATATCATAGACTGTATAAAAACAAATGCGGTAAAGAGTGCAGACATTTTATGGTGAATCTGGATAGTGAGAGGACGTCACAGCTCTGTAATAAAGACAGGCAGGAGAAGCCATAAAACACTAAAAAAAAACTGTGCCCATAGTGTATGACAGCACAGCAGGAAAGAATGATTACCATCCGTTTACCCAAAGTCAAATATGTTGAGGTCACTTTGACATTACTAAGGCCATGTGTTAAACACCTGTCCCAGACCTGGGCTCTGCTTACTTCAGTTCACTAAACTTTCTTGTGCTCTATGTTGGGTTTTAGCAAGTAGTCCAGCATGCTGCCAAGTGATCATCTATCTAGGCCTATATAAGGCCTACAAAGACACACACCTGTGTCTTGGTATTAATACTCATAGTTTGTCTGGGCATCATGCCTTGCTCAATATCCATGTGTGGTCTCCAGGACCTCTGCTACCTATCTACAGCCTCCAGGACCTCTGTTACCTGTCTGCAGTCTTCCAGGACCTCTGCTACCTTTCTGTAGTCTTACAGGATCTCTTCCTGTCTGTGATCTTCAGGACCTCTGCTACCTCTGTGTCACCAAGGCCTTTACAAATTGTTTGAGGACTCCACAACCCCGTCTACCTGTCTGTGGTCTCTAGGACCTCTGCTACTTGTCTGAGGACTTTAGGACCTCTGCTATTTGTCTTTGGTCACCAGGACGTATGCTACCTTTCTATGGTCTCCTGGACCTCTGTTACCTGACAACGGTCTCCTGTACATTTGCTTCCTGTTTCCTGCATGCCTCAATGGACTGCTGCATTGACACCTGTGGTACATGTGCCATCTGGACCTTGGCTTTTTGGTTCACCTCACTTAGGGAGCTTAACACTGTGGTTGCATTGAAGAGCTTGAAAAGGTTTGTGTTTGTGCTCACGGAGGCATGAGTGGGGGAAAATGGACCTACTGGGGCATAGTGGAGCTGGGAAGCTGATCACAGGATAGGAACAGGTTTGAGAATGGACTTAGGTAAAAGTACAGTCTTTAACAAAGTAATTCTGCAAGAGTAGTCAAGACAGAACACTGACAATGTCTTTAGTAGAGTGTGCAGGTTGTAGAGGACTTGGTACAGGTGTCATGCACCAATGGTTGCCCCGAGGTGACAGAGTCCAGAGCTGGAAGATGCAAGATGTTGAGCTGCTTCATTGAAGGCATGGAACTGTCTGGCAGGCATCGCAGCCTCACTGGACATGGGTGCAAAGCAGCTGGCATAGTAGACACTTGAGCAGGCTCTAGGATAAGACAATGATCAGCAAGTACATCCTGGGAGTAAGAGCATGGACAAGGGAAACAGGGAAGGAACTAGGCAAGAGGACATCACTAGAAACTAAGGGATAAGAGACATTGCTAAGACACTTCCCATGGGAGAAGGTGCCTTAAATACACAGAGCCTCTCAGCATTAGGCTGAGAGGAAGTTCCGGGCCAGGTTATTGGCCCTTTAAATCTAGAGAGAATGTAGTGTGTGACACCTAAGCGCACTTCCGCATGCCTGCTCAGAGGACGCAGGCTCTGGGAGGAGAACACATGGGAAAGCGAGAAGGTGGTACAGAACCGTTGGATGGGTCGGTACTCTGCGCAGGGGAATTATCAGAGGGGCAGGCATATGGCATAGGACTGCCTCTTGGGCACCAGTCTCCCTGCCTTGTGGAAACCAGCCCTGCAGCATCAGGAAAACAGCAGACAGCGGGGCTGCATTTGGGCTTTAGTCTCTCTACCTCATGGAGACTGGACCCGCAATCCGGGGAAGCCCAGATTGACTCAGCTCTAGGAAACCTTAGAGTTTTACATGCATCATTCATGATAAATGGAAGTTTTGTAGTGTTGCTAGTTGGGGCAAATGACTCATTTAATATATTTATGTGACACCCCAGAGTCTGGTTGCCATAATGGCCTTGCCTCCCTCGGGGGGTAGGGTCATTCTTGGAAGCAAGATAGGGTATCCACACCTGGTAAGCCCACAGCACACAACACCTTCCTGACTCCAGACCAGAAGGGGGAGCTCTGAAACCCAAGTTCAGGGGAGCTCCCCTATAAATTCTGGACCTGAGGGCAGGGTTAGGCAGTCCAGTTCCTAGGAGGACTGGGGAAGACATCCTGCGGACTGGAGCAGTGTCAGGCTCGTCCGAGGATACTCACTAGCCAGCATGAGGGACCTGTAGGAGAGGGTCTGAGGAGA
This sequence comes from Allobates femoralis, assembly GCA_033576535.1. Lineage (NCBI taxonomy): Eukaryota > Metazoa > Chordata > Amphibia > Anura > Aromobatidae > Allobates > Allobates femoralis. The sequence goes on from JARQOC010000012.1 coordinate 41,970,263, forward strand.
GGAGAGGAGTAGGCCTGGGGAGAGAAGCCTGTTCACAGTTCACCCCAAAGCGAGCGCCAGAACCGGACACCGGAGTCCGAGGTTGCAAGGGTTTTCTAAACCCAGCAGTCAAAACCGGAGGGTGAGAGACTACACGTCTCCCAGCCACCAAGTCACCTGGAGGCAAAGCTGCGTGAAGAGCTCAGGGATAGTTGCCAGAGAAGAGACACCCGGGAAGGGCTCGAGCTGTCTGACATACTGGTGATAGACTTTCCAGCAGGAGAAAAGGGTCTCAGCTTAGATACAGGCAGCCAGGACCTAGCAGAGAGGAGTGTAGCATAGAGGCTTAAGAACTCTCCGGGTGAGGGTATCCTTAACTTGTGTCCAGGTCACCCAGCTTCCCAATGTCAACTGTGTACTGTACCCTGGTTTTTACCGCTTCAGTAAAGGTAAATGAAACAACCCCTACATGTCTGTCGATTATTCAGCGCCCTGAATCCTGCACCCCAACAGCCTACCACCGCCATAGACTTTATTGGTTGACCGGGGGAACTGCTCCACCTGTGGGGAGCGATATCACTACAGCTGCCCATCCATTACCCCCGGAGGTCCCGCACAGCAGCACCGGCCTCCATAGCCAGATGCCTCGGGTGGCATCACGACACCTATCCCCTTAATCCTATCCCTTTGAACTTTACAAAGACTGATCCCCAGAGGTCTCGACCCCTGTGACTCTCCCGGAAGTGCCAAAGCCCGGTTCCGAGTGCTCCACGGCCCTGGACCAGGTCATTTACTTTTTACCTGATGAAGGATTTATCGTAATGGGCCAAAACGCATAGTTTTGTATTTTAATAAATTTTTTGTAGTCATTACCTACTTGTTTTTGGTATCGTCTGTGGAATCGCTTTGTTATCCTAGGATTTCATTTCAATGTTCCATTAATCAAATTTTGGGAAAAAATTAGTTGCAGCTGGAGAATTTGAATTTCAAAAGATTCGTTGGGTTCTTCCATAGAAGAATGGCACATTTCTGCTGGAGTTCACTTCATACAATGTAGCTCCAAACCGACAGCTGATTTGTGCAATTCCATATTCCAGAACTGTAGGAGCAGAGCCGCTCAGTAATATTTTACATTGTGTGATTCATGAAAAAGATTGCAGAAAGCTGCAGAGGAACAGACAAGGAACAAATAAAATATATTTCTTTCCTGGAGAAAATCACGCACAGTAGAAGGGTCACTCACCGAGGAGATGTCAGATGTAATTATTTGCCGGTTCGGCTCAGCTGGGGTTATCCAGAGCTTGGCTAACTAGGGAGGGAATAGACGTCATCTCCCGACCCTCATCTCCCGAATAATAAAGTCTACATATATACATTGTGAGGATTTCTGGGGGCCTTTGGGAAGATTAAAATGATTGTCCCTGTACGGAAAGGTGTGAGCTGTACAGTAGCCACAAATAATTACATTAATTAATGAACTCTCATTAGGTACGAAGAAGTTGACCAACAGTCCAATGTTTTCTTAAGGGACTAAGTGTGAAGAAGTCACCACCAGATAATTATTTAACCTATGGGGGATTGATGATGTGAGACGACATCTGCAACTTAAAGATTGCATTACACCACTCACGATCACAACACCTGATCCTGATGTGATTCTAATGACCTGAAATTCGGATTCTACAGTCAAGTCACAGTGCAAAAGTATAGGGTTGAATTCTGAAGAACTCCTGGGGCAAAAAATAGAAGATAATTTGGATTTCGGAACCACTCACGCCCACTCAGGGCATATTTTAATCTATTCGGGGGTCTCATCAGATAACTATTTCCATTTATACCATGATGTATTAACATCCAATCTACAATATACAGCATTAAGGGCAAAGAACTTTGGTGCAATTCCTAAAAGATAAAATGATGTGCCCTAGACAAAGCTGGAGCGGCGACAACCTGGATTTGGGCAAGTTACATGAATTTTGCTGTTTTATAGACTATTCAATAACCTTAAAGTGCTGTTTTAACTATCTAAGTAGAATACTTTGGCCTTAACTTGTTTTACACTATGGCCATAGAATTGCACAGGCAGTGACAGATTTCAATGGTAATGCCACATCCGTCATTCTTTTCTTTGGTCATCAGAGGAGAAAACCTCCTACCTAATTACACCTCAAGACACAAATACTGTGAAATGTATTAACTGCTCAATATAAATAGTCACACAGATGCACAGGACCCCGATCCATTGGTCACATCGGTAGTCTGTAACTGCTGACCAGAACTCTGTGAAATGTCTCCAAACCTTGGATTCTTAAGCTCAGTATCATTATTTGATGTAACATATGCATGACAACATGTTGGATCTACTAATCAGATGAGGCACCAGGGATGCCAACAGGTAGGTAGAGGTTTGAATGGGCTACCAATGTGGCCACCAAGTGTGGAGAAGACTTGTTTGTTTGACAATTCTTCTTCCTTATCTTTCCTTTTCATGTACTCTTGGCTCAACTGAGAGTGCATGGGTTCTCTATAAAGAAAGGGAAGTAAGCCAGTGCCAGACACTTCTGAGGATGACGTACTTCTTTTGAGGTCAATGGGCCCAAAATATAGAAATTCAACATGCCAAGCCCTTATCTACTCAACATCATCTCTTGGTTACGAGTCAGGAAGCCTCCAAGGTGACCAGCCAAGGTATAGTTACCTTAACGCTTCTCGACCAACATTTGCTGCCCACCAATTATTTTGGAAAGCCTGGTGGGACATACCTGCTGAGCTGAACTACTTAATGGCCATAATTAGCAGCCAAGAGTCAATTTCCTCCAGGTTGGACATTCAGTTTCTGATCACTGTCCATGATGGATGGAGTAAGGTAAAAATGACTGTTGACTAACAAGAAAGAAAGAGTTAACACAAAAAGGATCAAAAGCCCTTACGAACCCTTTAAGAACGAAAGAGTTATGCTTCCCTGCTCTTCGTCTAGTCTTCTGAATAATAAGCCAGAAGTAAAACATTCTGTTGTCTTTAATGCAAATCAATACGACGCCTTTTTACTCTGCTGTTCTACTCTCTGGACAGTATAAACATGTCACATAAATGTCACATAAATAAAGGTGCAAAGTGCTAGATCGTGTCAGCATCGATGCCGGGTACTTTTAATGGCCATAAATACATGTTGGACACAGATCTATAAGATTTTGCTATTTTTTTTCCAGATTTTTTTTTGTACTACAAGGCACTGAACTTTAGATGGATCTCTGGTCAAAGGGTCACTTTTTTTTTTTTACATAAATGACCACAGAGCTGATAGACTATAAGGCAGGTGAATCATTGTGCACCTACCTGCTGGGTGGTTGTGTGCATTATATAAAAGTATCAAAAGCTAAAAATGCCCATACTACGTAGATATGTCTCAATCTGCTGACATCTATCTCTCCTGACTCTTTCATGCACAGGAAGCCTTCATAGAGGACCTAATGGGTACATCTGTGGGGAGAGGGGAGTATGCTGTGGCCGGACTCCTCTAGTAGCAGCTTAGCTACTGGGAGAACAAATCAGATTGTCACATATGCGGGTGTGGACCAACTGAACCACTGGACCGAGCTTAGCTTGGACTACCAGGTTCTTCACTAAAGCCTCTGATGTAGATATATGCAGCTGAACCCCATGAAGTTGCAGACACGAATACAGGAGACAGGCTGAGCAGGACCACAGGCTGGAGGGAACGCAGACACCGGTACTGACTGGATGAATGGTGCTAGCTGGACAGGTTCAGGTTCTGGGTCACTGACCAGACTGGTTCTGTTACTGGTGCAGGTAAGGGTAGGAATTCTAGTGCAGGTTACAGTCGCTGGACACAAACAATAGGTACAGTATCTTGATTCTGGACACCAGTGTAGGGTTACGTTGCAGGATACTGGACATAGGATACAGGATACTCACAGTAGTACAGGGTCAGAAACCTTGTTAGTAAAGGCACCTCCTCAGGAGGAGGCTGTCCCAAATACCCTAATGTATCCCAGCAATAGGCTGGAGGCATGTCCTAATTGAGTGTGCTGCCCCTATAAGATGAAGGAGGTATGCGTGCATGCACCCTAAGCATGCCCCCAGGAGACTGTGCAGTATATGCAAGCCCTAAGAGGAGAAGCCAGTGGCATGGACAGGAGCCACGGTGGGGACAGGAGACAGAGCAGAGACAGGAGCCCCAGACAGCAGAGTACGGCTTGGAAGTTGAGATTGGCAGTGAACCTGCTGGGAGGAGAAAATTTAGCAATGTAGGGGCACTGTCGTTGGCGTTAAATTGGAGTTGGGATTCAAACTGACCAATCCTTATCTTTCCTTACAGGGGGGAGAGTCCAGAGGACCCTATTCACATTAACATGGTCAAAAAGAAATCAACTATAATCTAAAGTGTATGAAAGTTTTTTACTATCTCATGGATCCAAATTCACGCCAACCTCTCCCTTCCATTGATGGAGTACTCAATCTCTAGGACAACCGGCTAACTGGGCACTCAAAATGGTTTGTACGGTCTCAGTACTTAGGTGCGGTGTTTACTTAACATACCCTCAAACATATTTATCTTGTTATTGACACTCTTTTTGAAAAAGTCTGTTTTCTCCACTGTCTACTTTTCTTTTGAATAATTAACAAAGAACGTAAAGTACCTTGACGTTACGAAGACCTTCCCAAGTAAGTGATGTGTGTGATAATATCTCTTACGCTACATAACCCTACAAACCATTAATTATTTACATTTGGTTCCTTTAATACCCATTTGGAGATTTGGTTTTCCAATTGGGTTGTCTTCTAGTAGATCTTTGGGGCTTATTATTGTGTCACAGCCTTAGAGAGTGTACACACCGGCCAATATTCAGGAACGTTTCCGAATTATTGTCCTTTATAAACAGGTTCATTTGTCCAGTGAGATAAAATGTAAGCTTCTCGAGAGTACATTTCCCTGTATAAAAAGGACACGTACTGCCGAGAACAATTACAGTCTATGTGCCCACAATGATTTATAACCGATCATTCTGTATGCACCAGAAACACAGTTGACCTGTATATACCGGCTTGTGTAGGCTTATTTGGCGCTCCTTTAAAGGCCACCATCGGCTAATGAAAATGGATCTTCTGTCCAACCAGGTCTATGAAAATAAAAGAGGGTTAGTAATATTTAATGGTTATGGTTGTCACCTTCAAGGCAAAGATTCCGGTAATTTTAGGCAATGACGTCCCCACCCAAAACCATGCCCCCGCACACCCTATTCTCCGCATCTCCATGCCTCTTTGTGGCAATTTTCCAGGAGGTTTTGGGGGAGATTTGCTATTTCGTCAAGGAGTCCAGGGGTTCTCCTATAATCCAATTTTCTTGGAGATTTGTCAAGTACAATTATGGACCATATAGTGACGATCACCCTGCACCTTTTAGCCATCGGAGAGATCCTAAAATATTTGAATAGTACAATAAAAGAATATTTTTAAAAAATTCCATTTTTTTCCAGATAATTCCGGTACCTTTTTAGGATTTGCCATGAATACCTCATTTACTATTTTCAAGACATGGCTATAAAGACCAGTCCAATACCTCAAGGTGAGAGAACATTTACTATAAACACACCTGACTCCCTACCGAGCCGAAAGTGATTCTGAGCCGCTCCCTGCTGCGAAATGCGTTGTGCTCTCATGGATTATAGCATTCACCAACTCAATTTAGGAAATAAATAGCTATTTAGTATATGTATATATATTAGGGCTTATATGGATTTTTTTTTTTGGTATTTTGATGTCTTTATGTTCTCATTTAACAGAGAAAAATACTCCTTCTTCCTCTTTTATTTGTTGCTAAAAAAGTTGCACGCGGTTAGCAAAATCTACAAGCTGATTACCTGGGAATGGAGGGGGGCTCACACTGAGAAGACAGCCAACGCTTATTTTACTTTGAATATTCCAAAATCTTTTCTTGTTAGCATTTAAAGAAAGGGAGAAATCGAGCATCACGCTGGCGACTATTATTATAACAATGTTCTGTCATTATCCTCCCTTCTAGGGGGCATATTGCCTGTGCTGTCTACTTAGCTGTGCTGAAATACATATTTTTCCTAATATCAAGATAGCACTGAGGAAGCGGTCGGATGGCACCGTCACACAAAAAAGGACTAATTTCTTGTATGTATGAAGTTTAAAAAAATAATAAAAAGATGCAATGCTCTCTAATCGATTCAATGGATAAATTACTTTCTTCAAATTAAAAATATGTATATATTTATTTCATTTTTTTTCTTAACTCGCGGTCAAAATGTTTCCTTTTTCACAGTGAAATTTTTTTTATTTTATTGCTTCCTAACTATAGTTGCTCTTCTCTTGTTTTTAAAAGTTAGAGCCACAGATCGTTAGTAGAATTGAGCGAATCGATTAGTGGAAAAAAATGCAGCCAAATGGTGGCCAACTAGACTTCATTTATATCGCACCGGATTATAAGATCACTTCAAATTTCTAGAAAGGATAAAGTAAAAAAATTTTAGGTGAAAATGATGGTACATGTTATAGTCTGGTTGTATCTTCCCGGGTGGAGAGCGCAGCAGTGTTGGAACGGGATCAGGTAAGGTCAGCGGTGGTGGCATAAGTAGGCCAATTCTGAGGGCGGAGCGGCGGGTGTCCCAGCTTTGCTGCAGGTGGTGTGAGGCAGGAGCCATCCCCAGATACAAGTAAGTGTAGTGGTGCTGGGCTCCAAAGAAAGTGGTGCCCTTGGTAACGCATGCACTGGTTGAGCTCTTGTCTCAATGACGAACTGACATCTCAATCTGCATTTGCGCCACCTCCAGCGCCATTGATTTCCCAGCAGAGAACTTGAGGAAAATGCCAAGTAAACAGTTAGAGATTTGAAATGTTGGCTTGTGGTAGAGTGGAGGTCACACATTGTCATTGCTGCATGGTGGTGGCAGAAGTAGGACAATGCTGCGAGTGGTGTAGCAGGTTTCCCGGCAATGTAGGACCCATTTTGGCAAAGCTGCAGGCATTGCGATGCAAAATCCATCCCCAGTAATTGCTAGTAAATGTCGGAGGGGCGGGCATCAAAAAAAGGCGCCCCAGAGGTGGCGCGTGCACAATTAGGTTATGTCTCAATGACAAGCCAAGATCTCAATCTGTGCACATGCTGCCTCTTCAACATTTTCCTTAAGTCTGCTGCTGGGACTGGGAGATCAATGACACAAGAAGCAGGCACATGCTCAGATTGAGATTTGAGTTTATCATTGAGCTGAGAGGTCAATCTGCACACACACCATCTCAAGGTGCCATTTATTTGAAAGCTGCACGGCCGACATTTACTAGCATACAACCACCGGGGATGGCTCTTATCTCGCAATGCCCGCAGCTTCGCCGGGATGGGTCTTGCATTGCTGGGACATCCATCGCTCTGCCCACACAGCATCACCCTACTCCTGCCACAACCATGCAGCCTTGACAATGCCTCCTTTGACCCCTCTCCACTGTGGTGCCCCCATCCCCCGGTAAACTGCGACCAGATTATAAAAAACACACCCTATTTTCCTTCCAAATTTGTGGGAGGAAAAGTGCATCTTATAACATCACAGAATAAACTTGCCCGTCCTGAGCCTTCTCCATACCTATCTTGCCTTGGCATGTTTCACCCAGTCCTCCACTCATCATCTGTATTCCACTTTTCTTATCTTTGGGCTTTTGCCCAAAATATCTAGCCTTCCATCAGTGGTCACAACATGATCACGTGGGACATGACGTAGAGAATGATGTACATTGCGCCCCATGTGACCACGCTTACAGTGCCTTGAAAAAGTATTCATACCCTTGAACTTGTTGACATATTTTCATGTTATACCCCCAAACGTAATTGTATTTTATCGGTATTTTATATGATCCAACACAAAGTATCAAGTATTTGAGAAGTATAAAAGAAAGGGTACATGGTTCTCTAAAAATTTAAAATTATAAATCTGAAAATTGTGGTGTTTACTTGTATTCAGCCCCCCTGAATCAATACTTTGTAAGACCACCTTTTGGGGCAAATGAAGTTGGTCTTGCGACCAAGTTTGCACATCTAGAGGGGACATTTTTGCCAATTTTTCTTTGCAATATAGCTCCTGATCAGGGAGTATGGATGAACAGCACTTGTGAACAGTAATTTGTAGGGATTTCAGACTGGACTGTTACTGGACTATTCACACACATGAATGTGCTCTAATCTAGGCCATCCATTGTAGCTCTAGCAAGATGTTTAGGGTAAGATGAACCTGTTCCCCAGTCTCAAGCCTAATAGGTTTTCCTACAGGATTGCCTGCGTTTAGCTCCATATATCTTCCCATTGACTCTGACCAGCTTCCCTGCCCATACTGAGTAAAGTATCCCCAAAGCATGATGATGCCGGCACCATCATGTGTGACGGTAGGGATGGTGTTTTCATTGTGATGTGCAGTGTAGTTTTCCACTACATGAAGTCTATTGCATTGAGCCCCAACATTTCCACTTTGGTCTCATCTGACTTCTCATGCAATATGGAAGAAGGTGCTCTGGTCAGTTCACATACTATCAATGCTTTTTCACTGTAGTCAGCACTGGATGATTACAGACAAGAGACCGAAGATGTGAGTGGAAAAGAAAAAACTTGTTGACCAAAGTTGACTTCATTCTCAGCATCGCTGGAGCTCATTAGGCCTTATATAGTCAGTACGTGTGTAGCCGTTACATCATCATGACACCACTAGAAGTCTTTTTAGCGCCTGATGTGCCAAAGAGTAAAGATGCAAGAGAATGTCGGAGCCAGAGTGAAGACGCAAGCCAGAGTTGGATTGGTAAGGAGGAAGAAGTCAGCAATGCATCAGGAACGAGGAAGAAAGGAAGTTCTGGATCGGAAAAGAGACACAAACCAACAGTGGATTGGAAAAGAGGAAGCGAGTCAGCAGTGGCTTGGACAGAAGGAAGTGAGACAGTAGTAGATCAGGAACTAGGAAGCGAGGAAGTGGTGGATCAGAATAGAGGGAGCAAGCCAGCAGTGGATCAGAAAAGAGGAATTGAACCAGTGGTTGACTGGAAGAAGGAAGCATGAAGGTGGTAGATTGGAAAAGCGGAAACGAGTCAGCATTAGATTGGGAAGAAGGAAGCAAGAAAGTGGTGGATCAGAAAAAAGGAAGCGAGTCAGAGTTGGATGAGGAAGGTAGATTGAGCCAGCAGTGGATTGGGAAGAAAGAAGCAAGTCAAAAGTGAATCAGGAAGATGGAAGCAAACCAGTAATGGACTGGAAAAGAGGAAGCAAGTCACAGTGTATGGGGAAGGAGGAAGTCAGTCAGCCGTGGATCCGGAAGAAGGTAGCAAGCCAGGAGTCGATCGGGAAAAAGAAGACAAGGAAGTGGTGGATTAGAAGAGAGGAAGCAATCCAGCAGTGGATTGGAAAAGAGGTAGCGAGCCAGCAGGTGGATCAGGAAGGAGGAAGTGAGAAGATGATGGATGGAGAGAGCGAACCAGCAGCAAATTAGAAAAAAGGAAGAAAGGAAGTGGTGGATCTGAAAAGAGGGAAGCGAGCCAGTGGTGGATTGGGAAGGAGAAAGAAAGGAAGTGGTGGATCAGAAAAAAGGAAGCAAGCCAGAGTTAAATGAGGAAGGAGAAAGCGAGCAGCTGTGAACTGGGAAGAAGGAAGTAGAGGAGGTGGTGAATCAGAAAAGAGGAAAAAAGCCAGTAGTAGATTGGAAAATAAGAAGTGAAACAGCGGTGGATTGGTAAGGAGGAAGCAAGGAAGTGGTGGTTCAGAAAAAAGGAAGTAAGCCAGAGTAGATCGGGAAGAAGGAAGTAAGCCAGCCGTGGATCTGGAATGATGAAGCAAGGCACCAGTGGATCAGAAAAGAGGAATCGAGTCAGCAGTGGATCGAGAAGGAGGAAGCAAAAGCAATAGACCAGAAAAGAGGAAGCAAGCCAGCGGTGGATCAGACAGAAGAAAGGAATCCAGCACTGGATGGGGAAGGAGGAAAACTATCCAGCAATAAATCGGGAAAGAGGAAGCAAGACAGTGGTGGATCGGGGAAAGGAGAGCAAGCAATGATCAAGTGCAGGTGGATGCAGCAAAGAGAAGGAAGTGAGCCAGGGGTGGAGCGTGATGAAGGAAGAAGGACAGAAGCAAGCCAGCAGTGGATCAGAAAGAAGGAAGTGAGCCAGTGGTGGATGAGGAACGAGGAAGCAAGCAAGCAGTGGATCGGGAAGGAAGAAGCAAGCTAGTAATGGATCAGAAAAAAGTAAGTGAGCCAGCAGTGAATTGAAAAGGAGGAAGCAAGATAGTGGTGGATCGAAAAAGAGGAAACAAGTCAGCGGAGGACCAGGCACAAAGCTACATCAACAGGATAGTGAGGGATGAAGTGAGTATATGTTTTTCTTTTTATTATCTAAAGAGAATCAAGCAAAATATCTGCCAGCAGGACAACTAACCAAATCGCTTACATTTTGGGGCCAGCAAATACAAATTATTTTTGAAATTGAAAGCAAATTCAATTTGCCTTGATTGGATTCATTCATCTTTACGTTTGTGAACTCTTCCTAATTACACAAAATGTAATCAAAAATTAAAAATATATTCATTTTCCAAATTTTTTATTGCAGATGCAGAATAATAAAAAGGACAAGTCAAGTTGCCTCTTCGATGCACCAGGCACGGCTCCAGCAAAGTTGTAACCCGATCTAATATTATGCAGAATCGGAGAATTCATTGTTCCCGTACGTACGTTGCAATCTGATTCTTTACCAAAATAAATTTGTCACAAACTTTGTCTTATCTTCCCGATAGCAACGCTAGATAAATCACAGCTCTGCTGGTTTCTTGTGGGATCCTTAAGAATATACAGACACTGTATTGCGACAGTTTGCAAACTTATCATCCCACATCTGATTGCTCCTCTCCCTGGAAGGAAGCAGAAATTATTAAATATATTCATTACACTGCGGATCTGATATATTTTCTTTCTCAGACACTCTGCCTACTCATAAGTTATACATTTATAAAAAAAAAATATCTCTCTGATAGTTAATGGCAGTAAATCTGGGAAGATTAGCGGGACGATATTTCAAACATCAAGCAAATGCAGATATGGAGTTCCTGGCGCTTTATATTACGATGTTGCTACATTGTTGCAGCAATGATATAAGTAAGTATAAGGGCTAGTTCACATCACCATATGGCGGTCTTTTTTTCTCATCCTTTATACGGACACATGTCCAACCCGGTGTTTTATGACTCAAACTAACAGCTGTATGCATGTATAGAGACTGATATCAAGGTCAAACAAGAATTGTTGGGGTTGTTTGCTATACCTCCACCACCTATTTGTATAATTTGTTCCTCCTGGCTTCTAGGCTAATTGAAAAAAGCATTTTAATTTTCAAAAATATTTTGTATTCTATAAATTGATATATTTTACATACAAAAATGATGTTACCTAATAATCAAAAAGGTAGACACAAGTCCATCAGCTATCGACTACTGATGTGGTTGCTTGACCAGGGTCCTGCAGATCTTTTGCTTAACCCTAGTTTTCACCAACAAGTCAACTCCCGTTAGTTAGTCACCAACTGTTCGAATGGTGCTTCAAAAATATGAGTTTAATACAAAAAACCTTGTCCATAAAACGTAAGTACTCTGCAGTAGAAAATGCAGCTTAAATGCAAGGCAGTAAAAAATATGTAAACTAATAGGGTACTTGGTCCATACGTTTTTTGCGCATAAAATGTACTTCAAGCTGCTTCACCTCATCACGGTGTACCCATATCGAAGCAGTCCTATCTGTTGTATTAAAAACCTGATCAAGTAATGTGTATCAAGAGAACAGGGTCCAAACAGGTCCAGTGTTCGATATGAGGTTGAAAGCAGCCTTTTTGTGTGCAGAGCCCAAGGTGAGGGTCGGGGAACTCACATCTCTTGCTAGGCAAGAGGCTAATTTACAGAAAACTGATGAACCCTGCACACAAAGAACGTGTCTGTGTGAACACGCTCACGCTGCCAAACAATCTAATACAAAAAACCTTGTCCATAAAATGTGTAAGTACTCTGCAGTAAAAAAGTTTAATGCAAGTGCAGTAAAAAATATATAAATAACAGGGTACTTTGTCCATACGTTTTAATAAAATGTACTTCAAGCTGCTTCACCTCATCACGGTGTACCCATATCGAAGCAGAAAAATATGAGTTGATTAATTTACCTCCCATTGATTAAATAACAGTATATTTTTGAGTAACTGGAGGAAATCAGCGACAACATTGCCATTGTTTGGATTTCTGTTCAAGACAAGTGCTCTATAAAGAATCAAAGCTAATCACTGAGCCACCATGTCTCTTGTATAAATGGCCATGGCCCTACAAAGAAATCTTCTGGTGTGATATCACCAGAAGTGGTTGATAGTTGAGCATAGTTCATTGTCTCTGCTCCTACCCGATAGACCATCACATCCTGGTGGGTCTTAAAATCAAACCTAGCACAAAGAAATTAATAGCCAAAATACCATGTTGCCAACATACCTCAGTCATATTAAAGGTCATTGTTCCAGAAATACATCATCTTTTGAGATATATTCGAAAGTGGTTAATGGTTGAGCATTTTTCCCTGTTCCTACTCAATGCACTAAACATACTGATTGTCCTTATCAATGAGAACTACCATCAGAAAGGAGGATGATTGACTCTGCTCCTAACAGATGGACTATCATCACATCTTCTTGGCTCTCAAAATCAACTTAGCACAAAAATTAACAGCCCAAATACCATGCTGTCCATTTATCACAATGAATAAAACGTCATAACTCCACAAATTAATATTTTGAGATATCATTAAAATGGTTGATGCCTGCTTAACCATTGTCCCCGCTCTCAATGATGACCAACACTTTCTGGTAATTCTAACAAAAAGAGTTTTAAAGCCCAAATACATTGCTGCCCATGATCACATCCATAGAAAGTTCCAGCTCCACAGATATATCTTCTTTTGAAATATCATTAGAAGTGGTGTAATAGTTGATCATTGTCTCCGCTCCCACCCAATGGATTATCATATCCTGTGGTCCTCAAAAGCAAAGCTAGAACAAAGAGGTTAAAAGTCCAAATATCATGATGTCCATGTATAACACCATATGAAAGGCCATAGGTGCACAAGTAAATCTTTTTGAGATATCATGAGAAGTGTATTAATAGTAGACCATTGTCCCTGCTCTCACCCAATGGACCACCAATCCTAGTGTCCTCAAAAACAAACCTAGTACAAAGAGTCTGAATACCATTCTGTCTATCAGTAGCGTAATTGAAGCTCAATGCGAATGCTCCAACAGTGGCCTTAATTAGTGAAAATCCTTAATAGCAATACTCTTTTATAGGCCAAAGGGACTTTTGTGGCCCCCTAGGCTCCAGGGCCAGGGTGCAATCCCTGCACCTATTGTAGTTATGCCCCTGCTGTCCATGTATAACATACATGAAAAGTCATAACTTCCCAAAGGAATTTAATAGTGCGAGATCATCAGAGGTGGTTGGTGGTTGACCATCTTCCATTGTCCCTCTATCATCCTGACGGTTCTAAAGAACAATTTTATGGTTTAATGTCCTATACACAAACCCTTCGAATATATCACAATAAAATGTGTTCTATGGTTTGTTGCCAATCAAGTGATTTTGGTAAATAATAATAATAATAACGATTATAACGGATCCTTTTTGTGTTGAGTATCTCGTTTCAGATAAGCTCAACTTTTTATGATTCTTTGACTAATTCAAAACTAATTCTCGGGAGAACCGATGCCAACTGGAAGTCCTCCAGTATCACAATATTAATTAACAGCAGATAAAAAGTAATCATATATTACATCAGAGGTGTTTTATAATGTTTAATTACAGGGCTTGATGAATAGGTTCCGCACCTGTCCAGATAAGGTTCCATTTAGAATAATTTGATGAAGGTTTTTTTTTTCTCTTCCGAGAGAGCCTAATGAGAAGAAATTCGGTTAGATTAAGGACTTTTGTCTGAAGTCAGCTTTCCTCGTTTACCTCCAGAGTAGACCGCAGGTGCAAAATTCTCAAAAAATAGTGGTATGAACGGCCCGGAGCTCGACGTAGAAGGTGATTAAATGCTTCCTATGGAATGTTGGCTTGGCACTTAGGACGATGGACGTGATTGGATTTGCTCGCTCACCACCGTACAGCTGAAATGTTTTTGACCCAGTTCCTGACACAAACACCATTGTTCTCTTCTCTTTAATTAACAGAGTTTGCTATTCTTTCCCTAACACCAGTATATGTAAAGCCATCTTCACAAGGCGTCCCCGGCTCACAGGTGGTCCGCCTCAGCCAGGTGTCTTGTAGTTTATTTAGAAAAGTTGACTTTTGTTGAGGGCAACAATAGTTTTATGATTACATTTTATTTGAAGGGGCTTCATGGGAGCAGATATCTGTTTGTTTTTCAGGAACAGCCCCACCCTTGTTAATTGGAAAGTTGAACTGGCTATAGCAGGGTCACATATGCAAGGCTATATAAAAAAAATTGAGAATACCTTTTTTTGGTTCCTTTCTGTTCACTACTCCTCATCTAACCCATGGGCTTTGAATGGTTCGGACTGACAGACAACAGGAGATGTTACCAGGTAATGTTTGTGCAATGTTAGAATCTAAAAAAGGAAAGATAAAAACAAAAAAAGGTAGAAAAGAAGGAAGTACGGGAAGAAAGAAAGAAAGTAAGAAAAAGTATGAGAAAGAAAGAGAAAAAGGAAAGAGAGAACAAAATAAGGAGAAAATGAAAGAAGAAAAGAGAGAAAGAAGAAAAAAGGAGAGAAAGGAAAGAGGAAGAAAAAAGCAAAAAAAGAAGGAAAGGAATGACGGAAAGAAAGAAAAAAAAAAGAAGAAAAACAAATGAAGGAAAGAAGGAAGGAACAAAGGAAGGAAGGAAAGAAAGATGTAAAGAAAGAAGGAAAAAAACAAGTAAGAGAAAAAAGGAAGACAAAAAAAGGAAATAGACAGAGGGAAGGAAGAAAAAAGGGAGGAGAAGGAAGGATGGAAGTAAGGAAGAAAGGAAAAAAAAATGAGAGAGAAAGTAGCCAAAGAAGAAAGAAAAAGAAGGAAAGAAAAAGACCGCAAAAATTGGAAAAGAAAGAAGGAAGAAAGAAGGAAAGACAAATGAATGTAAGAATGAAGAAGGGATAAAAGGAGGAAGGAACAAAGAAGGAATGAGAAAAGGAAAGAAAAGAAAGTAAAAAAGAAACAATGAAAGGACAAAAAAAGAAGGTTGGAAGGAAGGCAGGAATAAGAAGGAAGGAAGGAAGAAAGAAAGGAAAGAAGGAAAGAAAAAAGAAGAAAAGGAAAGAAAGGAAGGATGGAAGAATTGTGAAGGAAAAGAAAGGAGGGAAGGAAGGAAGAAAGGAAGGAAGGAAAAAGAAGGAATAGGAAGAAAGAAAGGAAGGAAGGAATGACAAAAAGAAGAAAAGGAAAGAAAGGAAGGAAAGAAGAGAAAAGAAGGATAAGGAAGGAAAGTAGGAAGAAAGGAAGGAAGGAAAGAAGGAAGTAAGGCTGGTTTCACATTTGCGTTCGGCTCTGCTGTGTATGGCAGGGGCCGAATACTTGCGGCGACGCATGCATCATGTGTCCCTATGTTTAACATGGGGACGCACGGTGTTTGCTTTTGCCTGCAGATGCACGCTTTTTTTTTCCGAGCACAGAAACGCAACTTGTTGCATTTTCTGTGTGTCTGAGGAAGCATGATTTGTACGCAAGCCTCTGCAAGCATACAAATCATACATGGAGCCCAATGGGTGCGCAAGGCCATCCGGATGGCAACGCAGGTGAACGCTGCGGACTTTCTTCTCTCCTCTTGACATCATCTCCTCTCCTCCTCCCGACATCTCCTCCTCTTCTCCTCCCGACATCTCCTCCTCTTCTCCTCCCGACATCTCCTCCTCTCCTCCTCCCAACATCTCCTCCTCTTCTCCTCCCAACATCTCCTCCTCTTCTCCTCCCGACATCTCCTCCTCTTCTCCTCCCGACATCTCTCCTCTTCTCCTCCGACATCTCCTCCTCGTCTCCTCCCGACATCTCCTCCTCTTCTCCTCCCAGCTTATAATGGTTTCCTATATACATTTTGATGTGAACACATGCAATCAGCGCTGCGTTCACATCAATATGTCTGCGTTCGGCACTGCATTTGCGTCTGAGTTCAAGACACACAGGTACCGAACGCAAACGTGAAGGTAGCCTAAGAAACCTTTCTCAAGCAAAGGTTCAAGGAGGAAGTGAAATGGTACTATTTGGATTTGCACACATGAAAGCATCTCATTTTTTCACTACAATGAAGAAGAGCTGATGTTCCTGGACTATGTCTACGAAGGAGGACGATGTCCGAATTGGATATTTAACTGATACTGTTATGGTACTGCTTCTATATTCTATGTGTAGATACACAGATAAGGATCGATAGATAGATAGATAGATAGTAGGATAGATAGATAGATAGATAGATAGTAGATGATAGCTCTTTTGCCCCTGATCCTCTATGTCTTGTTCTCATTCTTCCTTATTCTATTTCTCGAGCTCAGAGCCCCGACCTTCAAAACAAAATGAAAAGAAGGAGACCCCTGATTTTTAATCTGCGAGACGCCGGCGTTTTTTATATGTGAGATCCATAATTTACTATTATCAATCTGAATCTTGTCTGAATGGAATTTTTACTCAACCTCCGCACTGTGGTTGAAGTGGAAGATTTAAAACTCTCAATAAACTTGCAGCAAACAGCCGACTTTATTATGACTTGTTTGTCCAAGAAGTCCATTTGAGCTCCGTATTTCACACCATCCATTGCCCGAGCAGAGTTATTATTGCCTTGTTCGGAAAGTGAAGTGCTTTTAACACTGATTTAATGCTTGTTGTTACGTGACATCTTGTGCTCAGAACCTCGCTTTTAGATTTGTGTCAATCTGTTAGTATAAAGCTGTGTCCTCACATATGCATTTATGTCACGGGCGTACAAAAGTAAGGGTAAAATTTGTATAGAACAAAAAAAAAAAAGGAGAAGCTGAAAAATAGAAAAAAAAAGATTACAAAATGGAAAAAATAACCCCAAAAAAAATAAAATTGAAAAAACAAAATTCGGAAAATACTAAATAAGAAAATATATAAAATAAGAAAAAAAAAAAAGAAAAGAAAAAAAAAAAATAAATAGTAGAAGGTATTTTATGACAAGGAAATAAAGCGCTCACCATATTGCATTGTGTGGCTGTGCAGCGTGTTTGGGCCAGGGGGCAGGCAGTGAAGCTTAGCAGGTGATACAGTATAAAAGGAACTAAAATGATGGAGTGCCGCGGATTGGGTGGAGAGTAAGTCAGGAAGCGCTAAATACAGATATATGGCAGACATTAAAACAAGGCATTCACAAAGTGCCCGGTGCATCAATGTGCATCGTATCATTCTGGGAAGAACAGACTGTTTGAGCTCCTGGTGCAATGAGGCTTTAATCCAAGGCAATCTATTTCTCCGTTTTCTCAGATTCACACCTCAAGGCAACTTTTTTTTTTATTTTGCAATCTAAGAAACAGAAGAAAGGAAAAAAAAACGAAAAAAATTTGTAAAACATTAAAAAAATTAAAGGGGGTGTAAATTTTTGCAACCAATATTTTGTTACAGTTCAATGCATTTAATAATCTAATAAAACAATAAAGTGGCTTTGTATATAACATTATTAGGGATTAGCAGAATAATCTATAATTAATCAAATTTAGTATGACATTTCCAAAAATGTGATATTTTGCCAAATTCAAAAATTTGGGACCCGGATGGGAAGAGGAATACAAAAAAGAAAGGAGGAGTAGAAGAGGAAGAAGAAAAAAGTAAGAAGAAGAAGAAGAGGAAGAAGAAGAGAAATAAAAGAAGAAGAGGAAAAATAGTAAAAGAACATGAAGAAGACCAGGAAGAAAAGGAAGAAAAAGAGGTGAAGGAAGTAGAGGAGGAAGAACAGGAAGAAAAAGAGGAAGCAGAAGAAGAAAAGGAGGATGAAGAAGAAAAATAATAGGAAAAAGAAGAAGATGATGTGATGATGATAAAGAAGAGGAAATAGTAAGAAGTAAACAGGAAGAAGAGGAAGAGGATTAAGAGGAAGAAGAAAAGAAGATAAATCGGAAGAAGAAGAAAAAGAATAAGCAGAGGAAAAGAGGGAGAAGAGAAGTATGAGGAAGAAGAGTAAGAGGAAGAATAGTAGGAAGAACAGGAAGAAGAAGCAGAGTAGGAAGAAGAAAAAGAGGAAAAGGAAGTGGAGGAAAAAGAACAGAAAGAAGAAGAACAGGAAGAACAATAGGAAGAAGAAAAAGAAGAAGAGAAAGAAAAGATGAAGAAGAAGAGGAAAAATAGTAAGAAGAAGAACATGTAGGAGAACTGAAAGAAAAGGAAGAAGAAGAGGAAGAAGAAAAGGCTTGAAGGAAGTAGAAGAGGAAGAGCAGGAAAAAAAAGGAAGCAAAGAAGAAAAGGAGTAAGGAAGAGAAGAGGAAGAGAAGAAGTAAAAAAGAGAGAAGAAGTAGAGAAAAGAAAAGGAAGATGAGAGAGAGAAGAAGAAGAAATAGTAAGAAGTACAACAGGAAGAAGGTGGAAGAGGATGAAGAGGAAGGAGAAAAGAAGAGAAAGCGGAAGAGGAAAAAAAGAAAAAAAGAGGAAAGAGAGGAAGAGGAAGAGGAAAATAGTAAGAAGAAGAACAGGAAGAAGAAGCAGAAGAGGAAGAAGAAAAAGAGGAAAAGGAAGTGGAGGAAAAGAACAGAAAGAAGAAGAACAGGGAAGAAAAAAGAAGAATGAAGAAAAGAAGTAGGAAGAGGAAAAATAGTAAGAAGAAGAACAATGAAGAAGAATGAAAGAAAAGGAAGAAGAAGAAGAAGAAAAAGAGGTGAAGGAAGTAGAGGAGGGAGAACAGGAAGAAAAAGAGGAAGCAGAAGAAGAAAAGTAGGAAGAGGAAGAAGAGGAGGAAGAAGAAAAAGAATAGGAAGAAGAAGAAGAGAAGGGTGAAGAAGAAGAAGAAGATAGATGAAAGATGATGATGATGATGATGAAGAAGAGGAAAATAGTGAGAGTAGAACAGGATGAAGAGGAAGAATAAGAGAAGAGAAAGCAGAAGAAGAGGAGGATGAGGAAGAAGAGGAAGAGAGAAGTAAGAATAAGAAGAACAGGAAGAACAGAAGAGAAGAAAAAGAGGAAAGAAAGGGAGGAAAAGAACAGAAAAAAGAAGAAAAGAACAGAAGAAGAAGAAGAATAGAAGACAGAGGAAGAAGAAGAAGAGGTAAATTATACTCACCTGCTCTTGGACCTCTCCTTACTCTTTATGTCACCTGTTCTACTATAACAGATCCAACAAAAAATGGAAAAAAAATGAAGTGGCACTCATCATCCATAAAGTTTTACATTTTTATTAGTCACATATAAAACATGTGGGAGGAGCAGGTTGTAACAGGCCTACATCCAATTCACATATCAGCACCCTTCAACATCATTTCAGGGCAAATGAGGCACTATTGATTCGGACTGAATTCAATTTGCCATCTGGATTGCCCAGAATGAATTTGCAGAACTTGATTCACTCTCAAGAGCTACAGCTAATAGACCCCAAATGCCTCAGCATGTAAATGTTCAAGTTCATGAATGTACATTATAAAAATGCTGAACAAGTCTGGCTTTCTAAAAATGACAGCATGGCGAAATTTTCCAAAGTTGCATCTGAACAAATCACCAATGTCTGGAGCAATGTCGTATGGACACACTTGACCAGAGCGGAGATGTTTGGCCTATTGTCCTGTGCACAGTTTGGCAAAAAAAACAAACAAAACAACATATTAGTTGAAACACCTAATGCCAACGATCAAGCATGAAGATAGAGGGGGGATGATTTGGGCTTGCTCTACAGCCAAGTAATTTAGGCACCGTTGAGTCAACCATGAACTCCTTTATATACATAGTCAGATTTTTATCATTTGTCTGTATGTATATAAAGGAACTTGGAGTTATGTATTAGAAAATATCAAAATAGATATATAATTAAATTTAAAAAGTTAGAACATTCATTTTATGTAGAAAAAAATGGTAAATATTTACAACACAGATTTATTCCTATTCACAGGTCCTGTCTGACAGCCCCAATGGATTCAAAGCAAATAGAACAATAATGAGAATTTACCACTAATCCTCCAACAAACCTATTTTGACCATGATGGAACAGCTATCTCCCTCAATCCTAAAATATGTATGTATCAATGGTAAGACATGTGCACTACTGCTCACAGTCATTGTCCCCCTGAAAACAGGAGTCCCAAAGTTCCCTGTGTGAATGGAGCATTACTGTTTAGATTCTAAGACTGCTTTATTCACATCTATAGAACTGAAAGAACAGCTACCTCCATAGAAGGTGTAAAGGTTGCGCATGCGCACTACTACTCACAGGACTCCGGTGTTTGGACCTTAAGCGATCCCGTCAACAGGGATCCCAATATCCCCCTGTGTGAATGTAATATTAGTGAGAATTCCCTAACACTGTTTCACTTACTTCTATGGGACTGTAGGAACAGCTTTCTCCATCAGTTCTATTAAAATGAATGGAGTAGATATGCACATGCGCTGTATTGCTCACAGTTCCTGTCCAATGGTTGGACCCCCAGTGACTAGATGATTAGAGGTTTCAATGTCAATTTTGCAAATGTAGCAGCAGTGAGAATTCTCAAACACTCCTTCATTCACTTCACTGGGGCATCTGAAATCCTTCTTCTTCAATCCCATAGAAGTGAATGGAGTAGTACAGCTCACTGAACCTATCACAGTGGTCTGACTTCAGCAATCATAATGATAAAGGGGGTCCAAAGTCACCAATATAAATAGGGCAGTAGAGGGAAATCTGGACAATAGCATTATTTACTTTAATGGGACTGACAGAATAGCTATCTCTGTCAGTACTATTAAAGTGAATGGAGCGGTGATTTCGCATTCGCTCAAGTGCTCACACAGCCTATCCGAGTGAGACACAGGAAGGGTGTATAAGGTCTCTTTTCTTAATAAAGCGGTAGAATGAATATTGACCACTGCTTTGTTCCCTTCTATTGGCCTAATCAATGTAGTGAAGGCTGTGCATGCGCACAACGCTCAATTTCCAAAAAAACTTTGGGACCCGTTTTTCAGAACTGCTCTGCTTCCCACCACTTAAATCCCCAGTGATCATACATTTATAAACCTACAAGGTATATATTATCTTTTATTTTAACAAAGATCTTGAGCTTTGTTGATTTGACGGACGAACACGCTTTAGAAAGATCGATCTTGTGCAGCCCAGATAGATCTACCAAGGTCTTTGCCACCTATATAGGTCCACTAGGGTCTTTTCAAAGCCTTAATAGGTCCATCAGGGTCTTCTCAAACTAGATAGGTCCACCATGGTCTTCTCAAAAGCCCAGATAGGTCCAGTAGGGTCTTCTCCATCTAGATGGGTCCACCAGGGTCTTTGCAATTTACTTGATTGTATCAAGCCATTGGGTTGATGGTCTTCCTCTTCATCTTGTTCCTTCTATTTTCCGACCATGATGTACCTTCTCCAGTGATTGCTCTCTTCGCATGACTGTCCAAAGTTAGTCAAGCCGTAGCTTGGTGATCCTTGCTTCCAGTCACATGTCTGGCTTGATTTGTTCCAAAATTGATGTTTGTTCTTCTTGCCATCCATGGTATTGATAACATCCATCTCCAGCACCATATGTCCAAGCCGTTTACTTTTCTTCCGTCAGGTTTCACATCCATATGTTACTACATAAAGTACCAGACTATGTCTCTATCACCAGTGAAATGTTCCTTGATGTGAACACCTTGTCCAGTGACTTCATTGTTGATTTACCCATATCTATTCAACTGTTGACTTCCGGTGTCGTTGCTTCATCTTGATTGATCATTGGTATGAGTAGGTTGAAGTCCTTACAACTTCCATCTCAAAAGATATATATAAAGGCCTGTATTAAGTTCATGAAACTTCTTACACCAAGTACTTTTACAATAGACAGTGTATAAATACCGTAATTACATAACCTCAGATTTAAACCCAAAATGTAAGCAAAAAATTAATTGTTAAAAAAAAGAACAAGCAACAATACGATGTAATAAATAAATTGAGCACATTACAATATGGTCTTTGTAAGTTTCTGGCTTTTTGCCATTCCCCTTCCCCTCCCTACTCGTCGTTACCATATAGGTGACTGATTATAGCCGTGCGGTTTCATATATCTCCTCAGTTAGCCCTGCTGAGCTTATTAAGTTGGTATATCAAGTCAGCATGTCCCTTAGTTATCGTACACAAACTGTAAGCGCGCGGCATAATTCCGTCTCTGTCCCTCTACCTGTCATTTCACTCCTCTTTACTGATGTTGAAAGAAATTCCTACTGTCAGTCATATAAGCAATTCACTTTGTTCCGAGGCAGTGACATCCTTGTTTTGTTCCCCCCCTCCACCGCCATCGCCACCGCAGAACCGGCTCCTCGAATTAGCATTCTCGAAATTTAGACTACCTCATTAGACTGAATAAATTTAAAAGCTGATTTTTTTTTTTTCTAAAGACACGTCCTGACTTTCCGTAGTCGTATTTTCGGCATGTTTGGGAGAAGTCACTGAAAAGCTTGGCTTGCAGGTATCTATCTTATCTTTTTAAGGACCATGGGGTGTTTTAAGGCTTCAAAAAAATAAAAAAGAAGAAGAAGAAGAAGCTTTCCTAAAATAGTCTCTTAATTATGATGTTTCTGTCTCGCTCTATGGGTCTTTATGGTTCCTCCACACAGGAGGAGTTGAGTCTGGGAATTGCGTCAAAAGGGGTTCGGTGACAGGAAGGTTTAATTGGGGACGAGCTGAGGAGAGACGGTGGTGTGAGGGGCGGGGGGGGGGTGTGAGGTAAGCAGTCACAATTTATTAGAAAATGCACATTGTATGCTGATAGATGGGGGGGGTTATTAGGGATGAAGGTTCACTTTCTGCCATTCATGTTCGCTGGGGTAAAGTGAGTTGTTTACATGTAAATAATGGCTCGGTACAATACTGATAGTGCCGCAAAGTATAACCCGATGCAACCCGAAACAATATGAGGTATAGGCTTTCTCAGCCACCTCCTGACATTGAGTAATATACCATACAAGACAATGTTTTTACAGCACCTTCTGGCATTGAGCAGATGCCATACAAGGCAATGCCTTTACAGACACCTCCTGGTATTGTGTAGATACTGGACAAAACATTAACTTTACAGACACCTCCTGGCAGTATGTAGATACCAAAGCAGACATTTCCTTTAGGGTACCTTTACACGCAGCAACTTTTGGTGGCGATCGGAGGCAATCTAACGTGCGCGTGCACATTTTTCATGGTTGCCTCCGAACGCCAAAGGCGCTTTTACACTCCGCAAATTCGCCCTTAACCTATGGCGATGTGTTCCCCCGGAAGTTGCCACACCAACAGCGGGAAACATCCGGTAGACTCCCGTCACTGCTTCACATGTCGCAATCCCCAAAGAAATGTGGGCGTACATGGTTTGCACCGCGAGAACATAGGCGTGACAGACTGGTGTATTCCGCGCCCCAAACACGCTGATTAGACAACGCAATAGTGTTATGATTGGCCAGCCTGCGCAGGAAAGCTGGCTAATACATGAAGCCATTGCCATTGTGTGTGTGAATAGACAGCTGTTCAAATATGGCGCAGTGTCAACTGACAGCCAATGGAAACACAGTAGCCACCACCAATCATCGCTGAGGGGGGCGGTCTCCAGCACGGGGTGGCACCCATTGTAGAAATCAGTAGGCGACGCAGATTCCATCCCTTCACATGCCAAAAGCAGGGAATTTTGCTTTCATGGTTGCCTCTCATTTTGGAGCAGTGCTGTGAAATCAGAACCAGGCGCAACCTTTTTTATCTCCGCAATTTCCATTACATGCCGCAATGCGAGCAATTTCACAGCAATGGTGACGGGCAACAGATTGCCGGTCAGATTTCTCGCCGCGTGTAAAGGTACCCTTACAGACACTTCCCAGGATTGTGTAGATACCATATAAATTATTGCCTTTACAGACACCTCCTGACATTGAGTATATGATATACAAGACATTGACTTTACAGAGATCCTGTGCCAAGACTACCGCATAAAGTAGAAAAGGAAGCTAAAAGACAAAAAGTGCAATAGGGTCTTATGTGGAGGACAGTATGAGTGTGAAGGCTCACCTTGGGGGGGGGTTGTGAACAGTCACAACCACTGTAAACGCATATAAACGACGACTGCTGCAACCCAACGCAGAAACAGATAAAAAAGCAGCAAAAGAGGGTCAAATGCCACACTGCCGAGATAGAGGACAATCAAAGAGTGGAATCAAGGTGATTTTATTTTCTATGCGTTTCGGAGAACATATTCTCCTTCAGGGAAGATATGTATTTTTTTTCCTCAGGAAGGAGAATATCTTCTCCGAAATGGATAGAAAATACAATTAATTTGACTCTATTCCTGGATTGTCCGCTATCACGTCAACACGGCGTTTGACTCTCTCTTACCACCTTGTAAAGACTACTATGTAATAAAATGGTGTCGGGGATGATGGCAGGTAGGAACAAAGTTCAGAGGACCTTGACTCTAGTCTGGCAACTAAGGGCTACCAACTTGACAGGGGCAGACACAAAAGAGGAGGGCAACTATGGGCCCTTTGCAGTCCAATAGCTCGTAATAATGCAAAGATTCACCAACTTTGGGGATAGAAGTGGCCCTTATTTCTTGGGGTTGAGAGGGTAAGTCCAATGTGGCCACTATACAAATTGCTTTTTTGCTCAACTCTAGTGGTGTCAGACCATTAAGGCTGTGTGCAGGTAGTGTGTTTTTGATGTCTTTTTTGGTACACACCTGCATGATAATCCTTATTGATATCAGCAAAGTCAATGAGAAATCTGGTTTTGCACTTTTTTCCCTTGCAGATTTTAAATAAATCTCAATTCTTGGTGTGTATTTGTGGCATATTATCACCCGAGAATGCTTAAACAACACATAACATGTAAAAAAAAGAAAGTACCCAAAACGCGTTAAAACGCATGCATTTCTGGTGATGCAGAGTTGGTGCAACCAAATACTCAACGTGTGCACATAGCCTAAAAGTTTTAAATTACCCAAGGACTACAAATAAGCCGACTCTTTTATCCACCAATTCAGCTCTGCTACATTTGCGCGATGCAAAGCCTTCCTGTATAAAACAGTTAAAGCTTTGGAGGACGGTAAGCGTGCACTGAGCCGGCGTTTCATCCCTTTGTGTACAAAACATCCACATTGTTGCCGCGCTGCACATACGCGATTTGAGATGGAAGGCAGTATTAAAATCATTGTGTATCCGGCGGTGTGCAGACAAAGCTTAATGGAATGTGTGAGCATGAACGCCAGGAATAAAAAAAAAAAAATATTCTACATGTGAAGGCGGATATACACGCGAGAGGGAGAGGGAAAGGGAAAAATCAAACACGCGCATTGTTCTAAGGACGGCAGCAATGAATACGGTTGTAATTTTAATGTTTCTTGCTGAAAAAAGGTCATCATTGGCGAGGTCGGGATTTTCTTAAGGTCATTTCACATTGAGATATCTGCCTGCTTTTGACATTTCATGCAGAAGAGGCACAACTATCCTGACACATGAAATGGGTTCTTTACAAACCCAATGGCTATTTCTATCAACATCTGTTATTTTTCCACAAAAGGGAAATATGCATTGATTGCAAACAAGGCTCCCGCGCTCTTAAGCAGGAACACAGGCGGAGATTTTCATCCTTAAAGCCGAACGATAGAAAAATAACTTGGGCTGCGTCATTAGGACATATAGGGATACTGGGGGGTTGAGGGGGGGGCATTATTATAGGGGAAGGGCATGATATTGGGATGTAGAAATTAGAAATTTGGCAAAATTGGAATTTCATTCAAATTTGGCAAGGAAATTCGATTTGTTGGATGTGAACAGAATTATATTTTTATGCTAATATATATATATATATAGATTTATATATGTACAGTATTTACTCACATGAAAAAAGAAAAAAAGAGAAAATGTTCCAGCCTATCGTTATGTCAAGGAATGATGTCCTTGTAAACTTGTGGTGCACGGATATAATTCAGGTCAAGGTAATCCCAGAGAATGTACAACTTGGAAGCAGAGCAAAGTGAAAAAAGATCCAGGTCAGGGTAATCCCGGGAAGGTCACAGACAAAGGAGAGAAAAGAGCCAGGTCAGGGTAATCCGGAGAAGGTACAGAGCAAAGGAGAAAAAGAGCCAGGTCAGGGTAATCCGGGAAGGTCCAGAGCAAAGGAGGAAAAAGATCCAGGTCAGGGTAATCCGGAGAAGGTACAGAGCAAAGGAGAAAATAGAGCCAGGTCAGGGTAATCCTGGAGAAGGTACAGAGCAAAGGAAATAAGATTCAGGTCAGGGTAATCCGGAGAAGGTCAAGCAAAGGAGAAAAAAGAGCCAGGTCATGGTAATCCTGGAGAGGTCCAGAGCAAAGGGAGAAAAGATCCAGTCAGGGTAATCGTGGGAAGGTCAAGAGCAAAGGAGAAAAAAGATGCCAGGTCAGGGTAATCCTGGAGAAGTTACAGAGCAAAGGGAAAATAGAGCCAGGTCAGGGTAATCCGGGAAGGTCAAGAGCAAAGGAGAAAAAAGAGCCAGTCATGGTAATCCGTGAAGTCCAGAGCAAAGGGTAAATAGATCCAGGTCAGGGTAATCCGGGGAAGGTCAGAGCAAAGGAGAAAAAGAGCCAGGTCAGGGTAATCCTGGAAGGTCCAAAGAAGGAGAAATTAGATCCAGGTCAGGTAATCCTGAGAAGTTAAGGAGAAAAAATAGATCCAGGTCAGGGTAATCCTGAAGAAGGTACAGAGCAAAGAAGAAAAAAGAGCCAGGTCAGGGTAATCCTGGAGAAGGTACAGAGCAAAGAAGAAAAAGAGCCAGGTCAGGTAATCCTGGAGAAGGTCAGAGTAAAGAGAAAAAAGACCAGGTAGTAATCCGGAAGGTCCAGAGCAAAGGAAAATAGATCCAGGTCAGGGTAATCCCTGGAAGGTAAGAGCAAAGGAGAAAATGAGCCAGGTCAGGGTAATCCTGGAGAAGTACAGAGCAAAGAAGAAAAAAGAGCCAGGTCAGGGTAATCCTGGAGAAGGTACAGAGCAAAGAAGAAAAAAGAGCCAGGTCAGGGTAAACCCGGGAAGGCCCAGAGCAAAGGGGAATATAGATCCAGGTCAGGGTAATTCCGGGAAGGTCAAGAGCAAAGGAAAAAAAGAGCCAGGTCAGGGTAATCCTGGGGAAAGTCAACAGCAGAGGACAAAATAGATCCAGGTCAGGGTAATCCTGGAGAAGGTCTAGAGCAAAGAAGAAAAAATATCCAGGTCAGGGTAATCCTGGAGAAGGTACAGGGTAAAGAAGAAAATAGGTCCGTGTCAGGGTGATTTTGGAGAAGGTCCAGAGCAAAGGAGAAAAAGATCCAAGTGAAGGTAATCCCGGGGAAGGTCCAGAGCAAAGGAGAAAAAGATTCAAGTGAAGGTAATCCCGGGGAAGGTCCAGAGCAAAGGAGAAAAAGATCCAAGTGAAGGTAATCCCGGGGAAGGTCCAGAGCAAAGGAGAAAAAGATCCAAGTGAAGGTAATCCCGGGGAAGGTCCAGAGCAAAGGAGAAAAAGATCCAGGTCACGGTAATCCCAGAAAAGGTACAGAGGAAATGAAAAAAGAGATCCAGGTAAGGGTAATCCCGGGAAGGTCCAGAGCAAAGGAGAAAATAGTTTTTGCATCCACGGAGTAGACCGCTAAAAAAGGAAAAAAAGAAAGACATATAGAATCCAAAAAAGTTCCAATAAAAACCAGTAGTAACCAACATTCAAGTATAGACAGTCATGAAGAGAACTGACGCATTTCAAATCTACATAATCTACATTCATAGGTACCAAGAAATAAAGATCCGATTATGTAGATCCAAAACGCGGCAGATCTCTTCATGCCTGTGTTTGGTTGAATGTTTTTTACTATCGGTGTTCAAAATGGAAGAATAGAATTTTGGATTATGTATTTACCTCTTTGTTTTTTGGGGTCTCCTCCATGGATGATGGATCTATTTTCTCCCATGTGCACACGTGTATATATATAAAAGAAGAAAGGAAGAGCAGCACAAGGAGCAACAACATTCAATCTGGTGCAGAGTCTTTAGCAATGTTCAGTTGCTTGTATATTTACCAAACATGGACAGCACTCGTCACATAGTATATACTTCACGTGTTTATTAGGCCATACTGACCGAACGTTTCGGTTTAAGCAGAACCTTCTTCCAGCAGTCTCAAGCTTGAGAAAGGCCAACAGCCGAAACATTGCGGTTCCATTTTTGTCCAGTATCTGAAACCTTGGATTGTGGTAGGAGGGCTATGCACCTGACTAAAGAAATGGTGTGCTGTTCCATTTTTATTTTGTTTCGTTTTTTTAATCTATCTATCTATCTATCTATCTATCTATCTATCTATCTATCTATCTATCTATCTATCTATCTATCTACCAGAAACAAATTCTCTGCAGCACTCAGCTACTACCAATAATGCACATATGCTAACAAGCGGTATATATATGAGGAAAAAATTTAAAAGCGTACTTTTTTATAAATAAACTCAATATTCTTATCTTTTTATTTTCTGGGGTTCTTGGTACATATATTGGCTAATATCTCTTTACTCACCAACCACTCCACGGTGATCCCAGATCTGATGGGTCCTATGCTGACATCCCTGTCCTCCTTGTCCTCCCTGTCCCACTTCTAAGTGGGTGGACACCATCTTAACCTCAGACCACCTGGGGGCGATGAGGGTGCTAAGTGCAGACATGGAGCCAGCAACTCCACATATTAGACAAAAAACAGAAAAAACTGCACAGCGCTCAAGATATAATGTGAACTGGTGCCAGCAGGGACACTGGTGGTCTGAGGTTGAGATGATGTACGTTTTTAAATGTTTTCCTCATATATATACAGCTAGTTAGCATGTGTGCATTATTGGTAGTAGCTGAGTGCTGCAGAGACATTTTTTCTGCTTGTTTGATTCAGCGTCCCTGCTGGCATCAGTTCACATTGTGTTTTTGAGTGCTGTGCAGTTTTTTCTGCTTTTCATCTATCTATCTATCTATCTATCTATCTATCTATCTATCTATCTATCTATCTATGGTGGCCATCACACACTACGGAGGTGTCACATGTATAGATATCGTTCAGGACACAGCAGCGATGTTACCTGCAGGGATCGTTCACACAACCAGCGACCGATGCTTGTCAATGATGTGAATAGGAGAAATCATAAAGGAGATCATTATGGGGGTGTCACACAGAACGATGCAGCAGATTGCATGATCGACATCGTCTGATGTGGGGTCCGGATCTCATATCTGCGATTAACGATCAGATCACTTATCACTTGTAAGATCGAACTGTCACACGCAACAACGTCGGTGCAGCTACTGAAAATCTGCGACGTTTCAGCGATATCTTTACAGATATTGTAGCGTGTGATGGCCGCCTATCTCATATGTATCTATCTATGGGGGCCATCACATGCTACGATATCTGTAAAGATATCGCTGAAACGTCGCAGATTTTCAGTTGCTGCACCGACGTGGTTGCGTGTGACAGGTCGATCTGACAAGCGATAAGTGGTCTGATCGTTAATCACAGATATGAGATCTGGACCCCACATCAGACGATGTCGATCATGCAATCTGCTGCATCGTTCTGTGTGACACCGCCATAACGATCTCCTTTATGGTTTCTCCTATTCACATCATTGACAAGCATCGGTCGCTGGTTGTGTGAACGATCCCTGCACGTAACATCGCTGCTGTGTCCTGAATGTTATCTATACATGTGACACCTCACTAACTATGTGTCCACGAGCGAGAACCCCTGACCCTCACAAAATCATAGTGTGTGACGGCCCCTTATCTATCTATCTATCTATCTATCTATCTATCTATCTATCTATCTATGGCGGCCGTCACACGCTGAGATATCTCTAGCGATATTGTAAGCGATCACGTGCACGCGCGATCACTTACAATATCGCTCACATCGCTGGTGAGATGTCACACAGACAGACTCACCAGCGATGTGGACCAGCGATCTCGCTGGTAACTATGGTACACATCGGGTAGCTAGGCGCCGCGCGTCGCTTAGTTACCCGACGTGTACCATAGTTACCATCTCCCAGCATAGGCTCTGCCGCTGGGAGATCGCTCATCGTGGTGTTATACACCACGATGAAGCAGATCGTGGCATCGTTCATCGCTAGATCTGAGCTCCGGAGCTCAGATCAGCGATGTCACGATCAAGCGATTTCACATCGTAAATCGCTTGATTACATGCAACGATTTCTTGCCCGATATCGCTTAAACAATATCGGGCAAGAAATCGTTCCGTGTGACGGCCGCCTTTCTCATATTTTTCCATCCATTCATCCATCTATCCATCCATATCTATCTATCTATCTATCTATCTATCTATCTATCTATCTATCTATCTATCTATCTATCTATCTATATCTATCTATCTATCTATCCATCTCATATTTTTCCATCCATTCATCCATCTATCCATCCATATCTATCTATCTATCTATCTATCTATCTATCTATCTATCTATCTATCTATCTATATCTATCTATCTATCTATCTATCTATCTATCCATCTCATATTTTTCCATCCATTTATCCATCTATCCATCCATATCTATCTATCTATCTATCTATCTATCTATCTATCTATCTATCTATCTATATCTATCTATCTATCTATCTATCTATCTATCTATATCTATCTATCTATCTATCTATCTATCTATCTATCTATCTATCTATCTATCTATCTATCTCTATCTTTCTATCCATCCATCCATCAGATATTCTCTACAGTCAGCACAGTCTGTCATGTGTATGCACCATGCAATTTAATAAAATTTCAATCTTATTAGGTCTGTGGCCTGGGTCGCTCCCTGTAAGTGGGTCAGGATCTTTGCCCCCCGCCTCCACTATCACATGACGACCTTTCACTAAAGCCCAGCTCTAATTTTTTGCTTCAGTGATTAAGGATCAGAATTTGTCACAAAAGAAAAAAAAAAAAGGAAGTTTCCGTTCCTCGTGCAAAGAAATCCTATTCCTTACTATGAAAATGATTTCTCAAAGAAAAATAATTGTCCTGACATGGAAAGCAATACACAAATGAGAAATTATGTCGGGGGAGGGGTTTTCCATCGGAGGGGCAGAACACACATTTACACTAAGAATTAAATTTCATCGTACATCTGTTATACAAACAGCACCGCCCGCATGACGCCGGACGCTAACACTGGAATTAATTTGGTCAATAAGACAGCAGTAATGAATGATTCCGGAATTATTCTAATAGAAATGTCCAAATAAGACCAGAATTATTATTTTTTTAATTTGAAAAAAAAAATGTGTAATTTTTTGTATGTCCCAGTATAAAATGTTACAGAGACAGAACGTTCATTGTATGACATCTGCCTCGGATGCTCTAAAATGACGACCAACCACAGCCATACATTTCTATTCATTTTTCTCTTGTACAATTTTTGCCAGTGTTTATTTTATTATTTAAAGATTTGAAACAGAATCCAAATATCTACATAAGAGAAAAAGGAAACTATTTTTTGTATGTGATAAAAATGATAACTTTTGCATTTTGTCTTTACTGTCCCTCTGTTGTTCCTCCTGGGAGTGGTCAAATAATTTGACACCAGAGCATTACAAGCTAGTGATATGACTCCGCCCAGCCTGACACGATCCAATCAGTGCTGTAGAGACAGAAGGGAAACGCCCAGTTGTCAATAGAAGAAGAGGAGGAAGATGAAGAGGAAGAAGAGTAGGAAGAAGAGGAAGAAGAGGATGAAGAAGAAGAGGAGGCAGAGGAAGAAAAAGAGGAGGAAGAAGAAGACAAAGAAGAAGAGGGTGAAGAAGAGGAAGAAAAAGGAGGAAGAAGAAGAGGAAGAGAAAGAAGAAGAGGAAAAAGTTGAGGAAGAAGATGAGAAAGAGGAAGAGAAAGATGAAGTACAAGAAGAGGAAAAAGAAGAAGGAGGAGGAGAAAAAAGACAAAAAAGAAGGAGTAGGAGGAAGAAGAAGAAGTGGAAGAAGTGAAAAAAGAAGAAGGAGGAGGAAGAAGGAGAAGAAGAAGAGGAGGAAAAAGAAGAGGAAAAAGAAGGAGGAGGAGAAAGAAGAGGAGAAAGAAAAAGAAGACAACTGTGTATAAGGAAGCTATGTAGGGGCTCATACTGTAAATAGGATTTTTTGGATGCTCACACTTTTTATAGAGGGCTATATGGGGGTTCATACTGTAAATACAGGTCTAATATTGTATACAAAGAGCTATTTGAATGCTTACACTGTATAAAGAGGCTATATGGGACTCATACTGTATATTGGGGTCAGATATTGTATTTAAAGAGCTATTTGAATGCTCATACTGTATATAGGGGCTATCTGAGGGCTCATACAGCATTTATTGAGCTATATGGGGGTCATATTGTGTATGAGTAGACTATTTATATACTGCATATAGAGGGACTGTATGGGTGCTCTTAGTGTGTATAACAAAGCTATATGGGGTTCACACTCTATATACAGGGGCTATGGGGGCTCATACTGTACTTAAGGAAGCTATATGGGGCACATACTGTGTATAAAGAAGCTATGTGAGGGCTCATACTGTGTATATGACTGTTTTGGGGCTCATACTGCATATAGGGGGTCTAATACTGTACATAGGGAGCTATTTGAGGGCTCATACTGTATATAGGTGGCTACATGGGGACTTATACTGCATTTTGGGGGGTATATGGGAATTATATTGTCTACAAGGAAACTATTTGGGGCTCATACTGTATATAGTGGGACTATATGGGGGCTCATTGTGTGAATAAGGAAGCTATGTGGGGGCTCATACTATGTATAAAGATGCTATGTGAGGTTTCATACTGCATATAAGGGGGCTGTATGAAGTCTCATATTGTCTATAGAGGGCTATGTGGAGGTTCATACTGAATATAGATGGGCTATGTGGGGGTTCATACTGTATATAGGGGGGGCTATGTGGGGGATTAAACTGTATA
Source organism: Allobates femoralis (assembly GCA_033576535.1). NCBI lineage: Eukaryota > Metazoa > Chordata > Amphibia > Anura > Aromobatidae > Allobates > Allobates femoralis. Next base: position 42,003,402 of record JARQOC010000012.1, read on the forward strand.
TAGGGGCTATGTAGGGGCTCATACTGTATTTAGTAGGTTATGTGAGGGTTCATTTTGTATATGGGGACTGTGTGGGGGCTAATGCTGAATATAAAGGGGCTATGTGTGGGTTCATACTGTATATAGGGAGACTGTGTGGGGGCTCATACTGAATATAGAGGGGCTATGTGAGGGTTCATACTGTATATAGGGGCTATGTTGGGGCTCATACTGTATCTAGAGGGGATATGTGAGGTTTCTTATTGTATAGGGGGCTGTGTGGGAGTTCATACTGTATATTGAGGCATGTGATTGCTCCTATAGTATATAAGGGGGCTGAGTGATGGCTCATTGTGTATATAGGAGGGCTATGTGGAGGCTGATACTTTATATAAAGGAGTAATGTGCAGATTCATACTATATAGAGGGGAGCTATATGGGTGCTCATACTGTATCAAGAGGGGCTATGTGAGGATTCATTTTGTATATAGGGGCTGTGTGGGGGCCCATACTGAATATGGGAGCTGGGTGATGGCTCCTATTGTATATAAGGGGGCTGTGTGATGACTCATACTGTATATAAGGGGCTGTGTGGGGGCTCATACAGTATTTAGGAGGTTATATGAGGGTTCATACTGAATATGTGGGCTATGTGATGTCTCATACTGTATATAGAGTGGATATATAGGGGCTCATACTGTATATAGAAGCCAATGTGGGAGCTCATACTGAATATAGAGGGGCTATGTGAGGGTTCATACTGTATAGAGGGGGTCTGTCTGGGGGCTTGTACTGTATATAGGGCTTTGTGGAGGCTCAAACTGTATCTAGTAGGCTCTGTGAGGATGGGGCTGTGTGGTGGCTCATGCTGAATATAGAGGGGCTAATTGTGGGTTCATACTGTGTATAGGGGAATTGTGTGGGGACTTATACTGAATATAGAGGAGCTTTGTGAGGGTTCATACTGTATATAGGGGGCTATGTGGGGGCTCATACTGTATATAGAGAGGCTATGTAAGATTTCATATTGTATATAGGGGCTGTGTGGGGGCTCATACTGTATATGGAGACTGTGTGATGGCTCATATTGTATATAAGGGGGCTGTGTGATGACTCCTACTGTATAAAGTAGGGCTAGGGCTAGGGGTTGATACTGTATATAGGGGGCTGTGTGGGGGCTGATACTGTATATAGGGGGCTGTGTGGGGACTCATACTGTATATAGAGGGGTTATGTGAGGATTTAAACTGTATATAGGGGGCTCATACTGTATTTAGGAGGCTATGTGAGGGTTCATACCGTTTATGGTGGTTACTTGATGGCTCACATTTGTGTATAAGGGGGCTGTGTGATGGCTCATACTATATGTAGGAAGGTTATGTGGGGGCTCATACTGTATGTAGGAGGGTTATGTGGGGGCTCATACTGTATATGGGAGGGCTATGTGGTGACTCATACTGTATATAAGGGGAGGTCAGCAGACTTAATTGTGCTTAATATTAAGTGATACAATAATATCAATATAAAAATATAATTAATATGTTAATATTAAACTTGAGCCAAATTAATTTCAGAATATTAGTTTGGCCCTCCACACCAGTCATGGTCTCTCATGGCAGGAAAATGAAATGTCCCCCTTGACCTATAGGATTGTGGGAAAAGACCTGGTATAACTTTTACCTTATTGTATTTTGCTATACTTTGGAGTCTGGTGGGTAGTCATTTCTTAGTGGTTGACAACCTTCCTTTCTAAATGTGCATGTACATAGCTGTCCGTTATGGGGAGCTCCTGCCCACTGGACTCCTAAGCACTGGACGTGCTGTTTAAATGAATAGATCACGTTATGTCTGGGGCCACAAGGAAATGGGGTACTCAGGTCTCAGGCGTCAGGTGCAGGGGATGTCAGGGTGGTCCGTGCCCTTGGGAGACAATAAAAAGGATGTATTTACAGGGATAGGGATTGTCAGTCATGACGCCACCTGTAGATTCCGGTAAAGGCACGGCGCTGCTTGGGCTTCCGGGGTGATGGGCGGCAGCAAGATGGAGTGACTCCCTACAGGAGGAGCGGGGTCCCTGGGGCTAAGGGTTGTGATTGTGGAATAGGGCAGCACACTTGTTTCTGTACAAGGTAGGAGTAGGGGAGCACAGTTGTTGCAGTGCAGGATGAGTGGATGGAAGGAACATGCACACATTAAAGTCCTTTGGTACCTTTACTGATGACTGGTTACAGGTACACACGTCCGAATAAAGGAAAACACCTTGGGATCTCCACAGCGAATAGGGTTTTAGGCCTCCTTATTTAGCTTTCCTGTTCTGAGTTGGGCAGGTATGGAACCTAACCGGACCGTTACTCTCTCCACACCCGGTTGCTGCACTGAGGCTCTCTCATGGGCCACCGCCATCGTCTCTCCACGGTCCCTGGCTCTCAACTGTTGGTGTTGCGGGTGTCCGGGAAGCTAAGCCTCCTCAGAATGCTGTATTCTCTGCTGGGTCTATCTCCTCTGTCCCCTGCAGACTCGGGCTCCAGTGACCGGTGTTCTGGTGGGGTGAGCTGGAATAGCTCCTCTGCCCCTGGTAAAGTGTTTCTCGCCTTTGCCTTTGATCCCTACTCTGCGGGTCCTCCCACTGACTTTGGTGTGTACTGGTTTGGGCCTAGCAGGCTCTGGTACCAGTTCAGCTCACTAGTCTCTGAGCTCCTGCAGCTCTTCTAGCGTCTGCACACTGTCTGACTCCGCCCCCAGGACCTGTATTTATAGGGGGAACTGGCTTAAGGCAACCAGTAAGGCTCCCCCTACAGGCCTGGGGTGGAAGGTGTTGGGTGTAAGTGGTTACTCGCTGTGGGAAATCCTTCAGTGTCCTAGAGAAGCCTGTGGCCACCTGTACAGGGTGCCACAGTTACATTGTAAGACCTTTAAAATCCACCTGTTCAGATTCTCCTGCTCTATAACGGTCTACCTACAGAAACTCTTTCATGACGGCTTCTCTTTAGTGTCCGCTATCAGGAGACCATAGACTAGATGCCATTAGCTTGCTTATATCAGGGCCACTAATGGATTTATTAATTTATAGAGATATATGAGATATAAATGGGAAAAGAAAATTCTATATAAGAAAAGGAATAAAGGTACAAATCTCTGCATCGACATCACTTGTATAATGAGCTAAACGCTCTATAGGCTTTTTTAATGTAAACAGCTATTAGTATAATAAGGATGTTCCCGTTCTGCAATTATAATTTACTATTTCTGTAATAAAACATACAAATTAATCCATCAAATCTTCATGATCATTCACTTCATTTCCCAGGGAGAACAGGTTTGTTTTGGGGTTACTCGTTCATGTTTTCGCAACGCTGACTAATAACCGAATAGATGGGTATTGGTGATCGAAAGATGATTGAGTCAATCAATAACTGAAAAGTAGATATTCATTCTTCAGGACAATCCCAAAAAATGGGATTGTCCAGGAGAAGTATCTCCCCCAAAATAAATCCCATCCTCTTTGTTACTTCTACTTACACCCTCCTCGAATCCTTTCATCTAAACAATGCTTCCCATCCTCCTCTGATCCTTTCAGCAGAACATTTCTTCACACCCTCCTTTGACCATTTCAGAATAATTCTGTAACATTAGCGCCGTGAATCCTGGAGCGGGTGGCTGGCGCACTTACCTCTCTGGCGGCTCCGTGGCTCTGCTTCCAGTTTCCCAGGGCTTGCACACGCCAAACAGTTCTTTCCAGGAACCTTTTAGGACGTGAGTTGCACACTCTCCACTTCTTAGATATGCAGTGCACACACTCTGTATGTGTCCCTAGCCAATGGCTATAGGAGACTAGGTATTTAAGGCATCCTCCACTTAGGGGAGGTGACTGAGCAATGTGATCTATTGATAGAGACTCACTACTAGTTGTCAGGTCTTGTTCTCGTTATCTGATTCCTGTGCCTGTGTTTTTTTATCCTGTACCTATGTCTGCTAACCACTTTTGTATCCTAGTCCCAGTCTTGCCTGGAACCGCTGCATCATCCAAGCGGCCATACCTGCTGCACCATCCATACCTGCTGCACCAACCGTGCCTGCCTTACTCACTGTACCAGCTGTATCAGCTGTGCCTGCCATACCTGATGTACCAGCTGTACCTGCCATATATGCTGCACCATCAATACCTGCTGCATGAGCCATGCCTGCCTTACCCGCTGTACCAGCTATATCTGCTGTGCAGATATGCCTGCTTACCCTGCTGTACCAGCTATGCTCCTGTGCCAGCTATGCCTGATATACTTGACACGTGCTGTTACCCATGCGCATCCTGTCAGCTGAGCTGCGTACCAGCTATGCCTGCCATATCTGCTGTTCCAGCTGTAGCTGCTGTACCAGCCATGCTTGCCATACCCGTTGAAACAGCAGTAGCCGCTGTATCAGCCTTACCGGCTGCATCCTCTGCACCTGCCCACATTAGCTGTCCAGTCTGCACCAGCCATCCAGTTGGCACCTGACTGAGCCAGATACTGACCCTGCTTACACCCATGTACATTGCTGCATCACCGACACCCGGCACCAGCTGTCGCAGACCGTAACTCCCTTGGAGTGGCACCTGGCAGCTACTTTCCATCACAAGCCTTACCTCACCATCAGAAGCTCTACTGAAGGCTAGGTAGGTACGCCCCTCTAGGTTGAGACTGGTCTGTGGCCCAGTGGGTTCACTCCCCCGCGCTCGCATACATGAACGTTAGAGTTTCTTCACATTCTTCTCTCATTGAATTGTTTTGCCCACAAGCTGCAATCGTGCCACTATTCCCATTGTAACGTGAATCCACATTGAAACTGATCCATGGAAAACTAATCATATGTTTTTTTTAATAAAAAATGAGCCAGTGTCTCTAATAAATTAGCCATTCAATAGGCAAAGATATATTAGTAATTACTCCATGTTCCAAAAAACTGGTCACCTAAAAACTGTGAAGTGAATGTAAGAGAAGTGAAGGATTGATACATACATCTTTCTATAAAGGGGCTTCATATGTTTTCGGGGGGACTATAGAGTAAAGCGTATACGCAGCAGAGTGATTTAAGCTGAAGCACGAGACATAAGACTCTATCAGTCTGCAGCAGCGATTCCTTACTGTACAAAACGCTTTCATCTCCTTAAAATGTTGAATCCCTTGGGGTGGTATTCATTCACTGCGAAATAACTGTGATTGTGGGAGATGAAGTGGAACAAGTGTGGCCTCCCTCACAGCCATGTCCTGTCAAAGTGCCCTCTGCCTACCACATCGGTCTGTGCAGCGGGACGGAAGCGAGCGCAGGGTCCACTTCTCCCTCCCGAAAGGCTGCCTGACCAAGGAGGATACTAGGGGCAGCAGAACTCAGCCCTGGAACCATGCTGCCATGTCACAAACAGCCATCCGTGACCCTTACTGGCAGAATCAAAGTGGCAACATGTAACCTGTAGTTGTAAAACTCTTTCTTTTCATTCGCGTACATCCAACGAGGGTCAACTTCTTCTGTCACACCGGCTCTGTGCCTCCTGCAGGCAACGTGTTAAATGCATCGTATACACGTGTGTGTCTTAACTGATCGCCACTCACTTGATAAGTCGGAGATGAACATCTATTGTTTTCTCACGTAGAAGATGAACCTGGGCTTATATTTTTCTACTTAGTCTTTGGTCAGGGAGCAGGCTCCATTAATCATTAACAATATCTATATAGGTGTCATGCATGAAGGGTGAAAATTGTTTCTTCAGATAGGAAGAGGACTTGAACTGTAGGTCCACCTAAGGGAAGCAGCAACCCTAAAGGTACCTTTACACGCCGCAACTATCACCAATGATCAGTGGCAACCAAACGTGCGCATGCACGTTTTTGATGGTTGCTACTGAACGCCGATGCCGCATTTACACGCCGCAATTGCGCCCTCAACCCAAGGGAACATGGCTCCCTGGAAGTTGCCACAGAACCTGCGGGAAACATCCGGTTGCCTCCCGACGCCGCTTCACATGCTGCAATCCCCAAAGGAATGTGGGCTACATGTTCAGCGCCGCAAGAACATAGGCGTGACAGAGTTGTGTATTCCGCGCCCCAAACACGCTGATTAGACAACGCAATGGTGTCATGATTAGGCCAGCCTGCGCAGGAAGGCTGGCTAATACATGACGCCATTGCCATTGTGTGGTGGTGAATGGACAGCTCTTCAAATATGGTGCCCTGTGAAGGACAGCCAATGGAAACACAGTAGCCCCCACCAATCATCGCTAGGGGGGGGGGCGGTCTCCAGCACGCTGTGGCACGCCTCCAGGAAATCACTAGGCGACGCTGATTCCATCCCTATCGCCCGTTCACACGACAAAATCAGGCAATTCACCTTCAGGGTTGTCTCTGGTTTTTAAACAATGCTCTGAAACCGCAACCGGGAGCAACTTTGAAAATCACCATCACTTTCCCCAATTACACGCCGCAATTTGGTAGCAATTTCAAGGCAATGGTGACGGAAATCTAGATTGCCTCTTAGTTGCTACACCGTAGTTGCGGCGTGTAAAGGTACCTTAAAAGTAAATATCGACCCTTTAACGAGCCTTGCCATATGACTTAGGATAAAAAGCCAAAACAGAATCCAAATTCGCTGACACAATATTTTGGGGTATTGCCCCTTGTGCATAGTATGAGATCTGATTTGGCTGCCTGAGAGGCTAAGACGGGGATCTGAGGGGTAAGGTTTTTTTCTTGATGAGCTTGACATGCCCAGTCTGGCATTCCAGTATGATGAGACTTAATGCTTCTCTGGTAAATATGCATATTATATCATCAGAGGGGAGGAGGACTTGAACGCTAATGCCACCTATTGGAATTAGACATCCTTTATATCTCAGTCAGAAGCCTCTAAACTAGCCAAATAAGATGGCTTGCTTTGCACTGATGAGCAGCAACACCCCGAAACAATGTGTCTATATATTGAAATTCTGGTTTGGCTTTCATCCTAAGTCATATGGCTCATTAAGCGGTCGATATTTTAGGAATGCTGCTTGCAATAAGTGGTACTAGAGTTCAAGTTCTCTTCCTCCCTTAGCGGGAATTTGCATTTAGATGCCCAGAGGAGCATTTCACAGCTTATAAGCCTCCTTACAGTGACATGTCACTCTTCACAAGGAGAAACATTATCCCTTAGATGCCTAACATAAAGGATTTTATGGTTTTTGGTTAGGCCGATGAGGAACACCACCAATACAACATACGGTAGATCTTCCTATCCGATTGCTTCCTAAAATAAGATGTAAAACTTAAAGTATAGAATAGTTTTAAGACAGGCTCATGTCATGTTAGTGTCCCTGTTCTTGACTCCATCTAGGAGTTTGAACTAATTAAAGGGGTAGTCCGTGAATACAAGTTATCACCTATCCGCAGGATAAATTATAACTTGTTGAGTGGTGCAGGTTCAAGCAGTCGGACCCCAGCCAATCAGCAGAACAACAAACTTTTATTCCCATTGGAATGGAGTGGCATTGTCCATGCTGCTCAACCAGGGCTTTATTCATTCTCCCCAGGGATTGCGGAAAAAGGTGAGCACAGCGCTCCGCAGCCCAATAGAGAATGTATTGAGCCGTAGTTGGGCTCTCAACCTTCCTAGACATTTTGCAAAGGGCATGAAAGGTCCCTAACGGGTATAATATTTCCCCGATCTACCCGCAGGTGTGGCTCCTAGCTCTGGGACATCCACCTATCGACAAGTTAACACCTTTAACCGGACAACCACATTAATTTCAGAGACGGACGTTTATTGCAAATGTTTGCGAGAATTTTTCAAAATGTCATCCCTTTAGTTTCTAGAGTATTCATCTGTAGATTGAAAATCCACCACTTGTGAATAGAGATAAGCGGACCAGTGGAAGTTCGACTTCTGGGGTTCAGCCCGATTTTATAAAGGTCTGTTCTGGACGAAAACTTGACCCGAACCTCATTTGAAGATACTAATTGAGCAGTTCGGCTCTCTGCCCACATATAGGCAGACATAAGCAAACCACTTCCGGGGCGGGAGGTTGGGGATTTATCATTTTTTATTTTAGAAACACACTACAGCCTATAACTCTACTTTCACCCCAAGTGCAAGACGATCAAACATTGCAAGCGACTCGCACTGGGCCAAGCGCAAATCATCCGTACTCTGATCTCAAATGGGTTCACTCAGCTCTACTTTCAAATGTACCCAAGGGAACGTATAGCTAATATGGCGCAGAACTTTACTTGTGACTAGTCAGAGCATTGAGCAGCTTGAAGAGCAGCTATCACACTTGTAGCTTTTCAAAGTCTCTTAGGCTAGTTCATAAACTCTGATGAATCGGCCCCAAAAACCATTTTTGACTTTGGACAAAGAATCATGAACCTTTTGTGCCATTTTGAAGACTGTGGCACAAAAAGCATCATGGAATACCATATAATACAAAGAAAGGTAACTTAGTGAAATGCAAATGATCAATCGGGCTGTGAAGTATGCAACTCTTCATATCACCTGTAGGGGCACTGTAATGGAATCATGCACTTTCTGCCAAAATTCATCAATGGTCATTGCTGATTGCTGAGGATCCTAGCAGCACAACTCCCTGCAATCAACCAAATGGGTGGAACAATCATTATAACAAAGAATGTGGTCCATATAAGGTCTTCAGATCACTTCAGGCCACATCTTGGACTCATTTATCTATGAGAAATCTACTAGGTCAATGGAGATCTCCAGTGATTGTCAGCAGCCTCCATCTGTTGATGACTGTCTGAGCATAATATAACATTTAGACAGACAGCCACCAACCATATAAAAATACAGGGCGTCATAGCTTCATGACAGCTTGGGGTCACAGGTTGGACACCACCGATCCAGACTGTATATTAATGCAGTTTGCATTGTTAATAGATCACCATTGCGGATGTCAACGAGAGCGCGAGAGACACACAGTATATTTATTTTGGGGAATGTTTCATTTAATATGCAAATGAGCGTCTTCTCTGCCAAGTTAAATTCTGTAGAAGATTGCTTTGTAGATGATACGGTTGAGCAGATTTCCTCAGGTTACCTGGAATGATGCAGTCCTCGAAGCTTTTCTCCTCCCAGCCAAATGAAATCAGTTTTTCAAATGTTACAGAGAGCGATGTGGGATCTTGCAGATATATTACTAAGATATCTGCACTAGGAGAGTATATAATGCCACGTAGACTAACCGGGGAAGATATATGGCATGACAAGAGGGTATTACTTCATATGAATCCCTCAAAGAAAGGTAGGAGTTCCGAGATTTGAACAATACATCACGACGGTCATTGGGACGCATGGGATTTTTCTTGAAATTTTGTCATTTGGGTTTAAAAAACTCATCTCAATCTCAAGAAACGCTGATGGCAATTGTGTTTATTATGAGGTCCTGAATCAGTAGTCGGTCACAAGTGGATACAGACACTTTAGACTAATGTTGGCCAAACCCATCAATATCGTTGAGTTTGTCCAAACATCTAACGTATATGGGGGCATCCAACAGATGATGTCGGGGGATGTAAGGTTCTGGCACGTCCAATTTCCAATGCCTGATCAAGAGGTGGGCCATCACTAATGTTTTCTGGTAGCAGCACTCTCATATCTCGCTCATCGAGGAGACAGGAGCTTTCGGAAGGGTGAGCACTTGTGTGTATGGGAGAGTGGGGTGTGATAGCTGCCGGCAAAACGATCGACCGAACCATAACAATATAAAGGTATGAAAGCTTAAGAAATTACTCTGGATCATGTAGGACTCATATAATTGAAATGGAAGATATGGACTGCTTAATGAAAGGCAATTTTTTTTAAACTTTCCTGACATTATTCTCATATCTCTGGAGGCTGGGAAAGGAAGAGTCTGTCTATGTCTAATGACAACAAGACTTAATGTAGAGGTGGCCGGAAATATTTGATTATCATCAAAGTTTTCTGGTTGATTCTGGCAAGACCAATCAATCATCTTATTGGGTTAGGTTTTCATCCAATCTTGGTTTGGCAGGTATCAAGAAGAGCAAATAAAAGGATTGAGCATGTAAAGTTCAGCATGCCCATCCTGCTGTTCTCAAGGAAGATAGCTGTTTCCAGATCTGCCTAGTCTAGCCTTATTACTGCTTCTCATTAAAACCACAATTATTCTTGCCAAACCAAGAGGTCAAGTTTATGTAATTTTTTTAAAAACAGCTGTCGACTTAACCATTATTGGCCAGGAACTACAATTGAGGAATCTACTGAATTCGGACATGCACATGACATTTCCAATACAGGAAAATAAAGCCTAACTCTTATCTACTGTCCCTGACTCAACTGGTTCCTATAAGACTAATATTCCTAACTGCACAATCCCTGGTGGCGCCTGCACAGGCTGGAATGTCCCTATCTGCAACACTTGAAAACCACAACTGCCTGAAAAACCATTGAGTTGCCTCTATTACCTCCTTAGCAACTAGAAGGCAATAGCTGAGGGACATAGCTGTGTTGAGAGAGTTAAGACAAACTAAAAGCCTTGGCTGAAGTTGTCTAACATATTGCAATGGGTTCATGCCCTTGCTTGGCCTCTTTTGGCCTAACTGTAAAGTTTTCTGTGCAAAGTCTGTACTTTGACGTATATATGACCATGGTCATACTCAAGGTAACTCAACTGAAGCCAATAGAGCTGGACCTTCAAGCAACATTTTGGACCATGAACAAACCTGTTCAATCACTAAGAAACTCAAAAAGATCACTAAGATCCAAGACATTACAGACAGTTGGCAACTGCGGTACCAACGTACTCTGCAGCCATTCCATTGCATTACGTATGTAGACTGAATTAACACAGCTAAACATCTTTTATCAGGTCTCATGAAATAATCTCTCTTCTTTGCACCTTCTGTCTTCCTTCATGCTTCCTAATTCCATGCTCCCATGAAAATCGCATTAGTCTATGAGGACGAACCTAACAAAGGTCCATTGACAACAACTTGGTTTGCGGAGATCCACACCCATCCAGCAAGTCAGGACACGGCTTGGGCTTAGCACACCTTAAAACAAATATTAAAAAGTCAGTTAATCAGTGGATCAAAGTAACATCATGACTTGGCCTCCTGACAGCAACATTAAATATTTTCACAGTGAGCCCACTGAATAATAATAATGCCGAAGAATGTGTCTACACTGCTGGGCATTAACACGGTAATTGGCTGTGAAGACTTTCTAGGTGTCTTATTGAGGCGGGGGACGGGTTGTTATTCCATACAGTTGATTTAAGACTAAAAATATGATAAAAGTGCTGCTGAGAATGACCGTGTGATCTGTAGGAGGTTACAAAATGGTAAGAAACGCATTTCAGCATTGGATGTAGTCACTGGGTTGAGCTACTGTTGAGACTCTCTTAGGACATTGCATACATAATAATTCCACAAGGCAATACTATATCAGAAATACACATCTGATAGCAACCTATAAGGGCCTTCAAATTCCACTGCTTCCCCAAAAAGTACTGTCTAAGTTGGACTCCGTCAACCCTGACGTAATGGCGGTCAGTGGTCTAGGTGGTCTTCCGGCTGGCAGGCCATCTTCATCAGGATTCAAGAGGGCTGATAGTTGTGGATGGTGGTGCAGGATCAACCTGTCTCAATAAGCAATGTACAGACCTCAGGTGTAACAGAAAAACTCAATTTTACTCTCCTCAGTTATCAATATAACCAACAGTCCTTCATGGTGGTCCTGCTGGTTATAGCACTATACTATGCACTTAAAATATCTCCTCTCAGCCTGGCCCTTGGAATCCACAGCACCTCAAGCTAACAGGAAAAGTACCTCAGCTCTCTTCCCACCACTGGCAACTCAGAATTGTATTAAAACATAATCCCTAGACAGATTCCTAACTGATGTTGTCTGGTTGTTGGGCATTTCTTGGACCATGCAGGACACTATGCCCCACATGGTTGCACAATTTTGCTGAGTTCCAACAGCAAGCACAGCAAAGGCATTGGCTGACCTCCTTTTATCTTCAACACTTTTCAATCCCAGGGGAGCACCGTTGCTTCTCCTGGGCACGGTAGCTCATCTATAGGGGCTGCTACCCCCAGACGTCACAGTAACCCTTAGACTAAATTACATCAGTGTGCATAAAAAATGGCCAAAGAGCTGGCTTCTTACAGGGCGCCACAGTGCAGTTTGCAGTTCTTTCTTTGCAAATGGTGACTTAATGAGTCAGATCAGCCAAAAAAGCAAGGAGAAGAGTTTCCCTACCACGCTGAAGGAAGAAACCCCAATGGAATGGAGCTGATATGTAAGACTTACTCCCATGTGCCATGGACTATTCTTGGCATGGGCAATTTTTGGAAGGGGCATGTTGGATAGTTGTTATAGATTTGGAAATTGCCGTTTTTGCACATTTTCAGTACAGATGGCTCTTCATATTGAAACCTCATGCTCATGCATTTGACAATTACTGAGGAAGGTACTAATAGCTATCTCGCCCCTGCGGGACCGTGGGTACTCGGACCTGGCCTCTCGTCGGCGTCTGGGGCTGCGGGATGTCACTGTGGTGTCACCCAGTCCGTGATCCCCTCCTCAGGCGAGCAGTTAAAAAGGGGTTTTGAAAAAAATGACTGAAAATAAAATAAAACAAAAATAAAACAGTGTCGTTACGCCACCCGTGCAATGCGGCCAGTATAGCCACTGCTGCAGTCGGAACCTCTGGGGGTGATGAGAGTTGCAGCGTAGATGATTCAGCTCTCCACAGGAAGAGCAGGTCCCCAGGGCAGCCGATTAGTATATTGTGATGCAGGTCTCATTGGGGGTGTTGAGTTCACAATATAGTCAGGCAGTCTCCCGCTACCGGTTGACGAAATCAGTCTATCTCCCTTCAGGTGCAGTAATCACAGTCTCACAGAGCATCAACCTTTTAACCAGGTTTACTCTCTTTCTCAGCAGATGGTTACAACACAGTACAGTGGCGGCTCTGATGTGGTCTAAGCAGCCAGGACAGCTCATCCTCATCACCCTCTTTCATGTTCTTCTCATGGGCCTTTTTGGTCTGTCCGCATGCTAGCTACGGTCCAGCGGCCACAAGCTTTCAGTGGGTGACCTGCCGGTCTCCTAGTGCTAATACGGCAGCCTTTCCGCTGCACCGTAGTTTGGGTCGCGGGACATGTGACCCCACACCCTGCCGGGGTTTGTGGTTGGAGCATAGAGTTCCTGATCACTTCAGCAGAGCCAGTCACTCTGGTTACGACCCAGTCCCTCAGTGTCCCCGCTGATTCGGGCACACCTTGGACTCCTTCCTCCTCTCTCCATGGTCTACAGCCCAGGACCCGGGCAAGCCTCAAGGTGGCACAGGTCACCAGGTCTATGTCCTCTCAGTCCTGTATAATGGTGTTCTCGCCTCTCCTTCTGACTGAACTTGACTCTCTGGTGTCTCTTGGCTGACTGCTCTCTCTGAACTAGGTGTTGAGTCGTTTTGTTTCCTCCCCTAAACCGGGTTCTGTCTTAACTTCCCACCCTCCCTTGTCTCCTCCCGACATCCCGTTGAGTCCCTAGTCTTGGGATCGGAGTGTGTTGGGCGTGTGTTTGGGGTGACCGATTAACTAATCCCGGCTTGCTGGTCCACAGGGGCGCCACACCCCCCTGAGCAAAGGATAGCGACACATAGCTTCAGCACTTTGTGTGTCTTCATATGGTACCAACATAGGCACCATATTCCCCTCCACAAGCAAAGCTTCTAAACTAATACCTCAAACTTACCGTGTAACCCCAAATGTCAGAGAGGCTCCCATAAGACTCAACAAATCTCTGTTCTGGAGAAGATCTTTGTATAGTTTTCCACAAGGATTCTTGTGTCCTGACATCTTGGGGATGAGAGTCTGAGGTGTAGAAGAAGAGAACAAATGGGGAAGAATGGGCTGAAGAAAGGTCGTGGCTATTGAAAATAATTATCCACAGTGCCCTCTGCATGCCGGTTAGATGCCCATCTTCCCGGTATCAGCCATCCTACATTGCTCATGACAAGTGCCTTCATCTTTGATCAAATGTACTGAATGCCCCATGGCGTGAGACCCTCTTTTATGGATATACATTTCAAAACAAGGGGACACAAAAATAATTGAAAAAAGCTAGACCCTTGTATGAGCAACAGTGCAAGAACTGCCAGACAAGCTGATCATCAGAGCTGCTCCCTACTGCCGTCCTCCAGGCTATCGCAGTGATGCATTATCTGCTCAAAAGAAAAAGCTGTGCAATCTTTGCATGTAAGGACGTCCTGGTGTCAAATCTTGCTGTTCAATACTGGGAACTGAACTCCTATTAGAGCTAAGTATCGCTTCTGTATGTCTGTATTCCCATCATCCAAGCCAAAAAATGTCATATGAAATGCAACCCTGATCTCATTACTGAAACACATGATGGAAGCTTGAAGCTCTTCATAGCTATCCTGCAACCACTGCCCCTAGTCACTGCTCTTCATAATAGGTCTTCACTAAATATATGGCATAGACAGGTTATATCACTCCCACACCCTATTTTCTATTTCTATTAGGTCTTGCAGTACAAGTTATGAAAATGTGAGTTCAATGTACCCAGCTTGGTATTAAATAGACAATAGTAGAAGAGATACTCTGCCATCTGATGTGACCACTCTTATCTTGTCCCAATCTACTCGTAACACAAAAATAGATAATTGCAAAAAATCAAGGTGCAGTTCACATCACAACCACTGGGTGGTCACATGTAGACAGTAGACACATATAACATAACTATCTCCTGACAGAGTTTCACAATTCTTATTTTTTTCAAACAGGTCGTCATGGAATACAGTATGTTGAGGTCAGAGGAACGGTAAGGAAGGAAACATCTGTATTAGGATGAGTGCCCTTAGGCGGCCGTCACACTCATCAATATCGTGAACGATATTGTAAGCGATCACGTGCACGCGCGATCGCTTACAAAATCAATCACATCGCTGGTGAGCTGTCACACAGACAGACTCACCAGCGATGTTGGCCAGCGAGATCGCTGGTAACTATGGTACACATCGAGTTACTAGGCGCCGCGCCGTGCTTAGTAACCCGACGTTTACCATAGATACCATCTCCCAGCATAGGCTCTGCCGCTGGGAGATCATTCATCGTGGTGTCACACACCACGATGAAGCGGATTGAACAAGCGTTTATCTCTTGATATGAGCTCCTGCTCTCATATCTGCGATGTCACGATCCAGCGATTTTACATTGTCAAATCGCTTGATCGCACGTAGCGATGCACAAACGATATCGCTTAAGCGATCAAAAAGCAGATCACTTAAACGATATCGTTCAAGATATTGCAGCTAGGGATGGGCGAATCTACTCGCTAGGACTCGTTACTCGGCGAGTAGTAAGGGACTCGCAGGACTCGGTACTCTGCGAGTTTCCCAGTGATTACTCGCACGAGTCCAATGCAAATCAATATCAATCCTAGTTTTGTCAGAAACGCTGACAAAACTAGGATTGCTATTGTTTGCATTGGACTCGGCTACTGTGCCAGTGATAGCAGGGAAACTCGCAAAGTAACTGCTTTTACATTGCGAGCCGAGTCCAGCTGTCTTCTCTGTGTGCAGGCTGCCAGCTCCAGGGTCCTAGATCCCGCCTGCTCACAGACATGATGTAGCAGTGCTGAGATTGTTCTCAGTCTGCTCATTCCCTGTGCATAGACATCTATATATGCACAGGGGATGTAGCAGAGAGGACATCGCGTTTTGGACTATGTCGGACGGAAGAGGATTTTTTTAATTAAAGATGGAGTCCCTAATGGCTTTTCTTTTTATTTCAAATAAAAAATTTTCTCTGTGTTGTGTTTTTTTAACCCTTTATTGGAGATTCTTAGTGGCTGGGTCAAACGTGGCCTGACATTAAGAATCTCGGGCTTAATACCAGCTTGTATAACAAAGCTGGTGTTAACCCCTTTATTACCCAGCGTGCTACCGCCACCAGGGCCGCTGGAAGAGCGGGGATCAGCGCCAGAGGATGGCGCTTCAATGAACGCGCCATCTTCTGGGGCGGCTGCAGGCTGCAATTTGCAGCGGGGGGTGCCCAGAAAGCTTGGGCATCCCTGCGCTGCGGATTCCAGCCCCCAGCTGCTTAGCTGTACTTGGCTAGACATAGAAATTGCGTGGAGCCCCACGCATTTTTTTTTTATTATTTCATGAATTTCAGAGTCAGAGTCTCAGAGTCAGAATCTCAGAATTTCATGAAATAATTTAAAAAAAATGCGTGGGGCTCCGCGCAATTTCTATGTCTAGCCAGGTACAGCTAAGCAGCTGGGGGCTGGAATCCGCAGCGCAGGGATGCCCAAGCTTTCTGAGCACCCCCCGCTGCAAATTGCAGCCCGCAGCCGCCCCAGAAGATGGCACGTTCATTGAAGCGCCATCCTCTGGCGCTGAACCCCGCTCTTCCAGCGGCCCTGGTAGCAATGGCACGCTGGGTAATAAAGAGGTTAGGGCCAGCTTTGTATTATCAGCTGGCCCTAAGCCCGAAATTTATGGCGGTCACGCCAATATTAGACATGACCGCCATGAATTTCTATTAAATTGTTTTAAAAAAAACACAACACAAAGAAAATTTTTTATTAGAAATAAAAAAAAAGCCATTAGAGACTCCATCTTTAATTAAAAAAATTCCTCTTCCGTCCGACGCAGTCCAAAACGCGATGTCCTCTCTGCTACATCCCCTGTGCATAGATATAGATGTCTGTACACAGGGAATGAGCAGACTGAGAACAATCTCAGCTCTGCTACATCATCTCTGTGCACAGACATTCATGTCTGTACGCAGGGAATGAGCAGACTGAGAACAATCTCAGCACTGCTACATCAGGCAGCAGGCGGGCTCTAGGACCCTGGAGCTGGCAGCCAGCACAGAGGAGAAAGCAGGACTCTTATCTGTGCGAGTTTCCCAGCGATTACAGTTGCAAAGTAAACGAGTCCAATGCAAATAAATGACAAAACTAGGATTGCTTCAGGCTGAAGCTTCCGAGACACATCTGCGATTTGTAAATCTCACACTACTCGCTATTACTCGCTTCCCCATTCATTAACATTGGACTCGCTAGACTCGCAACGAGTAGCGAGTCCTGTGCTCGGACTCGCTAGAGTCAAGCGATTCCGAGTAATTTAGGATTCGCCCATCACTAATTGCAGCGTGTGACGGCCGCCTTAGTCTAACTGCTATTTCATTATTTAGGGGGACTCTGTCAAGGTGATATAACTTTCTAAACTAAGTTTATCGCCAGGTAGGGCAGTGTGCCCTAAAAGTAATCCTAATTTTTATCCCCAAATACATTGTTTAGATGTAAAAAAAAAAAAAGAGACTAAAGGGGATATCCAATGAAAACAAGTCATTACTTATCCACAGGATAAGGGTGGGGGTCGGGTCTGATCGCTGGGGCCTTCATCCATCAGCAGAGCTGGGAATTTTTAGCCCGAGCAGGTAACTTTTATTCCTGGGATGCCTGACTGCTTCTCCACTAAGTCTCTAGGGGGCTACCAGAAAAAGATGAGTTCTCTACAGCTCCTTAGTGTCACTGCCTGGTGTAACCTTGGGGAGATCACAACATTGGATTACAATGGTTAGTTGATCGCTGATCCTCTTTAGAACCCGCTCTTCATTTATCCTGAATAGTAGCTTATTTAATTACATCCATTGCTGAACGAGTTTAGGTTTTTTTTCTATCCTGCTGTGATTAACATGTAGTTGTAATCTCAGCCACACCCTTCTGCTATATAAACTCACTTCTTACACTCTCCTATGATGGCTATAGTTCATTCCATGCCAACTTGTGAAGGAGTTGTCACTGGAGAAAGCTGTAGTTATCTTTCCAGCAGATGTGGTGTAGTTCCTCTCTGGAGAAGAGTTGGAGCCTATGTTGAATCTATTTCCCTTGTTTTTTTCCCTTTTCTCATGTTGTCATTATATTAGTAGTAAGACTAGTGTCTTGTTGGCCTGATCACTAGTCAGGGCAAATCCAGAGTCAGCCAGGGCCTAAGCATGTGATCGCACACGGAGAAAAGACCCATCTAGGCATGTTAGGGAGATCAGAGATCAACCATTGGTGAGTTACTTGGTGACCTCTCTCCCTTGTACCTATAATTAGGGCCTTCCCTTACATCTTCCCTGGTTTACCCCTTCCCTTGTGCCACACACTGAACGGTTCGTCAACCCGACATGACACGTAGGGAATTAATGGAGCAGCAGTTGGGAATGTGCACTGTTGATTGATACTAACAGGGTTAAAATATCAAGTTCTGCTGAAGGGTGGGGATTCCAAAGGTAGGACCCCCACTCATCAATGAGTTCTCACCTTTCTTGTGTTTTCATTGGACAACCCATTTATGGTCATATTCAAATTAGGAGCTCGGTTAAGTAGAGTAGCTAAGATAGGGGGCAACTGGGGCATGTTATCCAAGAGTTGGGTATTAGGGGAATGCCAACAAGTCATTTTTTCTGGGTCGGAATATTTGGATATGAGGTGAGGGCAGTACATTGAGCCTTCTGGAGCCTTTTGGTGCATTTTCAGTGCATTTTGGGCAGTATTCTGCTCTCTGGAGTACTTGTCTTCTTTGACCGTCATCTCTAGTTCCACCAGGCCAATCCTTTGCATGCATGCACGCCATTGGTATAGGCACATGCATTGAACCAATAGAGAGCAGACAGCAAAAAGGTATTTTTGTGAAAGCACTGACACCATGGGGTTTAGGGCATGCATGGGAATTCAGCTGATACTGCATTGACTTAAGTGACTCCTCAATCAAGGCAGCAGGGGCAGAACTGAGTGCAGAACACCGCCCACAATGCACATAGTAGCAAATTTGAATACGACCAAGGATTTTTTTTGGAACATGTATGTGATAAAATTGGCGATAAAGGGTAAGAATAGTCTTAGGGCAAGGCACCGTATAGGAGGTCCATTCCATCACAGCCCCATAACACTAGTAATACACAGCGACGGTAGCACAATCTGTGTTATATTTTTTTTAACATATATTATTTTTCTCCTTAAAACCCGACTTCACGTATAAGACAGCGAGCGCCAGGGGACAAAAAAAAAAATGTAACACAGCTTCCTTAATATACAAAAAGTTGAGGTTCTTTACATATTATGTGAAATGGCTTAAAACAGGAGGCAGCTGCCAAGATGCATCAGTTCTCCTTCACTCCGGAGAGACGGAGAGAGAATAAGGATGAAAAAAAAAATTCCCTCGATGGATGCCACAATAGAATGTCTTTCATTATCACCCCATGTCAAGGCATCAAGTAATGTTCATTGTGCATGCATAGTAAATTACTATTTACCTGCCAGAGCCTTTGATAAGCCGCTATCTGCCCCCTCTTTCCAGCCAGGCAGCATACTACTGTGAAGCCCCTATGCATATAATTCTTATTAAGGTGATACCTTTTCTGAATAAGAAAGTCTATTCGTCTTCCTCTAGGGTTTTAAGGGCCATTGTTTTTCAGCGAATCACTTTTATTTTCCTCACCTGCTGGGTTTTATTGTTCAAGTGACTTCTGTGTATACAAGTCTCATATTGAAATGTCTTCTGCAGACGTATGCAATATTAAAGAGTGCTTATGAATTTTTGACATCTAATTAGTTGCTAGCCAGTTAACATGTCAAGACTCCGAGGGAAATGGGGAGCCGGTCCTTTCTGAATAAGTTAAATCCATGGCCTGTCCTTTTCATGTTTTATTCTTTAATGTAGGTGCTGATTATTTTGCTCTGATTAATTGATGAACTTCATTGGTCTGGCAAATGTTAACGGATTTCAGAGCAGCTCCCTTAAAGCCGGCGCTCCGCTCGTCCCCCGTCGATTCGAGTTCTATGTGTCGATGACGAGATCTGCACTCGGCTGATATTTATTGGGTAATTGGCAAGGAAATAAAACATGGCGGTTGTAGGGTTGATTTAAGGCGGGGAGGCGGGATGTTTTAATCCGAAGAAGGATGGGTGTAAAAAAATAATAATAAAAAAAACATTTTAATTATATCGGAGGAGAGGTAGAAGAGGAACGCGGAGAGAGAGGGAAACAATGGATGGAAAACAAAGGAGGCATCTGTTGTTCCAGTTTAATGCTCTCCATTGTGATCTCTGCTCTTCTTCCATGCGTTGACATCATGTAGTAGATAACACGGGGGAAAATAAACTGCATTATGCTTTACAATGGTTTAGGTTGGGCAGAGGTAAATAATGAATTAAAGGGTTAATTTTATTCAAAACAATATAAAAGTAGAGATTGGTGAGCTTGGCGTGAGAGATCAGTAGAAATGGGGCAAGAGGAGCGGTTTAGAGCGCTTGACTTTCCTTCTTTGTTTAGAAAGGGCATCTAGTTCTAGTTGTCGATGGCCTCGATAGAACATATTGTTACTAATTGGGGGTCATGAGAATAGACAGAGTCTTTCACAATGTTTTTCTGCTCAGTATCACTTTAGAGAAAAACCTGCCCACGCCAGTCAGTCACACGTTCCTCAACTCTGTTCCAAGCAGTAGTGTTGACGAAAATAGAGGTGGTGAGTAGAGTTGAGCAAACCTTTCAAGGTTTGAGTCAGTTGCCGACCTAATCCATGGGTTTTTGGTTTCAGTTCCACTGTTTGGGACCAAACTTGACCCCAGCCATCATTGATTGATTGTTCGGCTCTCCGCCCATATACAGCCAGCCATAAGGCAAACACTTTTGGGGACAGGATTTTTTAAATTTTTTTTTACATCACTACCAACTACAGATGAAAACTCTTTTTTTTTAACACCAGTGCGAGACGATAACACACTGCAAGCATCTCACACTGGTCCGACCACCCAGCCTACCCAAGCACAGTCATCTTGGCTGCAGCACTTTGGGTACGCAAATCCACTGAACTCCAGCCCCAACAGGTTCGCTCTTCTCTAAGTAGAACAAGCCCAGCCAACATGACTAACAGAACGTAAGACACCATCATTAGCATTTTTGAGTTTGCTCAGAGGACCAACCAGAAGGCAGGATCAGTGGCCCCAAACCTAAAGAAGCTCTTTTGATTGGACGTCTCTCCCTGCCTGTTATTAGTGCTTGATCTCTTGGACTCTGATCTGGCCTCTTCAGCTATGGTTTTGGTTTAGATTTTGACCCTTGCCGTATATCTCTTTTTCTGACCCTACAGCACAGACTGAATCCATTTAGAGTAGAGAGAGGGTGAAAACCAAGGAACTCCTATATCCTGTTAAGCATTGAATCTTGCTTAAATTTTGTTTTCGGAAATCCAATTTTGAATTGACTGATTTCTTACAAAGACACAATGCTAGATCACTCCTTCGTGAGGGCCTCAGTAGTTGGCCTCAGTCAATCAGCAAGTAAAGTATTATGCATGCCATCCAACCTTCACAACATTATTTCCAATCTTTACTCTACGCGAGCTACACTATGTTGTCTTCAACCTTGACCTAAAGTATTTACACCCACCAACCCTCAAGGTATGTGCACATAGTCTTTTTGATGAGATTTTGGAGGTGGAAACTGAGCAGAACCTCCACGTTTTTGAGGAATATAGAGTAATTCAGAAGGATCTGGAGAGTTTCCACTCAGGTACGGTATGGTTGCCTTATTTTTGCATGTACATATTTTTCCTATTCTTTAGAATGGGTGAAAAAGGGTGAAATAAGTGTTGAAACAAATTGTCATGCATACGCAAAAAAATGCCAGAAAAGAAAACTAATGCGCAAACGAGATTTTTGAAGTTTCATTCAGTTTGCAGGAACTTTGGCAATGTATTGCCTATTAAAATTTGTGGTTACTTTTCTATTGTTAACGGCTCGTTGCCAAGGAGACCGACCACCACTGCTGTTCCGCTTGAAGCAGGTCGGGATTAGGAGGTAACAGCAAATTCATTGATCCTGGTCAGCTTCAAAATAGCACTTACAAGCTCAGTAGAAAAGAGCACATGTTCTGCTGCCTGTCAATAGTGGTCGGTCTACAATGCAATGAGATGTAAACAAAGGAAAATTCAATTTTTCAAAAACAAGTGAATATTTTAATTAGCAGTAAGTTGAAAAGTTGCTTGCATTTACAGGCTCTGTCCAACAATACCCTTTAAACCTTCAACATGTCATACTCAACATTAATTACATTGAGCCTAACAAGAGGCTGGCTGGCAAATTTTGGCCTGGGGGGGGCAAGCACACAGCAATGGCCCGTGAGCAGTGAGCTTCAGGGGCAGAGCGGCCTCCCAGACCAAAATGACAGCCCCAATACTGCTGCTTGACCATTGGCCTGGGGGGCATCTGCCCCCCTGCCACCCGGGCCAGCCAGCCAGCCCCTGTGCCTAACCAATACTATATCATACGCAAACTTGATGAAATAATATCAAACCATGTCAGTATCCTGCAATGTTGAGTCTCAATAATCATCTTCAACCCAACATTTTTTGTGTTGTCCCCATCTTGTATGCGTCCTACCCGACCTTGACTGTTTTGTACCCATTCTTGGCTATGTAAGACTAAGGGCTCATTCACACGGAGTGTTTGTCTTACCTTTTTGTTGATCCATTTGTGGTGTAGCTTCTGCACCAAAAGCAGATCCTCTTTTGCAAAATAAAAGCATCTCAAACGCACCATCCATTTGTGTTGCTTTTTTTATCTGTTTTTCAGGGACACAGAAAGACACACAAACACACACAAGCAAACAGAGACACATACACACTTTCTAACCCTCCCTGGTGATGCCACGGTGAACTCCAATGATGTCTTCCTTCTGGGCACCAGCAGGACCTGTGAGTAGTACGGCTACTTCAAGGACCTTGGCTGAGTCATGTGGACAGGTCCTGTCAGTACTGTACCCGCAGGTCCTGCTGCTGCCCGGAGGGCGACATCGCTGGGGCTCACCGTGGGATCACCAGGGAGGGTAAGTAATGTAGCGTTGGTGGTATGGAAAGTGCATCAGAAAATTGGACCACTAATTGGCATGCTCCTTATTGTCTAGATGCGCTTTCTGCACCAATAATGCAGCAACAAAACCGCTAATGTCTGCACAGCAAATTGAAAATCACATTCACTTTGCTGGCAAATGCAGTTACTGATCCATTTTTGCTGCAGTTTATTAAAAAAAATGCATCACCAAAAACAGGTCAAAAACGTGCAATGAGAACATAGCCTAAGATCCCGTCTTCCATGAGGACGTTTTCTGATGCAACCTCCGAAGTCATTCTCCTGTCTGCTGCCTTGGACTTGGAAAGCGAGAGCAGTCATAATAGTCACCCCTTTCTCTCAATGTATATTTTTATTTTATTCTTTCGTAAGATGATCCCTAAGTGGTTGTAATTACCATATCATAAGGCTGGAAACAACAGAACAGTGGAGTTTACAAGGATCTATGCTAATGAGACAATCTATATACTCTTAGGATGAAAGAATCAATATTCAATAATATTGGAGAGGAGAAATTTATAGAAAAGCTTCTTTATTATTATCCTTTCCTTGACAAAGACGCCATTGGCACCTCGCAGATCATTATCTCGTCATCATCATTTAGCTCACTCATTCTATAGAATAGGAAATCGAGGCTGTTAAGTATTATTCGTTTGCCCTAACACTATTAGAATTAGAATTACAGCAAATGGGGATGAATTCCGGCGACCCAATGAAGCATCGATTGAGCTTTCAGTCTTTTCAATGGAGTCATGATGATTTCTTTGGTTGTATCTATCTTGAAGCCAATTGTCCTCTATCTTTTTTCTCCTCCACTCTTTTGAGGATAACTGTTTCTTCAGTCAGCTATGTCTGCTAATAGTGAACAGTATACAACTATCATCGTCACCCCGTTGTTAGCAGGAGTAACAAGTCAAGAGCCGCTCACACCAATATTTTGATCCTTTCGGTTCTAAACTTTTGTGCCCTAAAAGCAACTTTTTTCCATGACCAATGTATGCCCTTATGGAGATCTGCCACGAATTGTACGTATTTAAGGTCACCTCATGGGCTTTCCTTATGATGCCTTCTGCTTGGTATTTTTCTAGTAGTTCTTAATGGTGTTTCTTTTTTGACACCTGGTCCATATTTTTATTTCTACTATGACTTTATGGTTCTCTTAAAGGGTTTCTCCATTATTGAGTGCTCTAGGAGTCTTATCAGTTGGGATGGAGCACCGGTTAAGCACTATTGAGATTTTCCTTCTAGTACAAGACCTACAACCTATTTGAGGGCAACCTCAGAAGGGATACTATTCCAGTAAAGTATTTATGAATTTGCAGATTTTACAGACAATTTTGTTGTTCCTTATCATGCTCTGGGGTCTGGAGAGTAGATGTAACAAAAGAAAATAAATAACTCATGCTCACCTGTCCGAAAACTCACCTGTCCGTCTGCTCCTACAGCCCACCAACTGGTCAGTCGAACCTTCTGCTTTCGCATTCTCCCATTGCATTCATCCATTTTGGCCTATTTCACTTTATGCCGTATCTTCCACTGTCTACCAGGTCTATAACATTGTGTCAGTACTGCATATGATGCAAAATTGTGATGAGTGTTACCAAAGGTCTAGTCAGTGTCTTTCACTATGAGCCATAACGGCACAATGTGAGGTGTCAGGATCCTCCTCGGTGCTAGAAGAGTAAAGCAGCACGCAACAGGAGAAGATGAAAAGAAGAGGCACAGAGGACAATGGGACAGGGGAGCGATAAGGTATTACATGTTTTTAACCTCTTGACTGTATTCTACAGTTCAGCAAATAATGGCACCAGCTGAATGCCTTATTGCTGAATTTACGTGGAGCAAATTGAAAAAAAAATCTATAATATGATGGATACATATTTTTGAACAATTTAGTTCTATAAAATGTGCACATCTTTAGTATATATAAAGGTACCTTTACACGATGCAACTATCACCGGCGATCGGTAGCATCCGAACGTGCGCGTGCACGTTTTTGACGGTTGATACCGATCGCCGATGCCGCATGTACACGCCGCAATTGCGACGTCAACCTAAGGGCACGTGGTTCCCGGAAGATGAAACAGATCCTGCGGGAAACATCCTGTTGAATCTCGTCGCCGCTTCACACACCGCAATCACTAAGGGAATGTGGGCGTACCTGTGCAGCGCCGCCAAAACATAGGCGTGACAGACTTGTGTATTCCATGACCCAAACACGCTGATTAGACAACGCATTAGCGTCATGATTGGCCAGCCTGCGCAGGAAGGCTGGCTAATACATGATGCCATTGCCATCGTGTAGTGTGAATGGACAGCTCCAATCATCGCTGATGGGGCGTGGTGTCCAGCACGCTGTGGCACGCCTCTGGGAAATCACTAGGCGACGCAAATTCCATCCCTATCGCCCGTTCACACGCCAAAACCAGGGCAAGTCACCTTCAGGGTTGCCTCTGGTTTTAGAACAATGCTCTGAAACCGCAACCGGGAGCAACTTTGAAAATCACCACTGGGTTCCACAATTACACGTCGCAACTTCGTAGTAATTTCAAGGCAACTGTGACGGAAATCCTGAATGCCTCTCAGTTGCTACACTGCAGTTGTGGCGTGTAAAGGTACCTTTAGTCCTACTATTGTAGTATCATTTTTATCCTTTCTGCATCTCCATGTTTACTTCATCCTTTGTTGATGTATGCTCAATACCTTCACCTGGTTTCCCTAGTCCCATTATAATAAAAACAGACTCGTACCAGAATAACCATAAAATCTCAAGGAACCACCGATTGATAAATTGCATCTTAAAATCTAGCATAACCTCATGGACTTGGGTAATGCATGAATGATTAATCTCAATTACTAATCCATTGTTACATCCACAAGGTGTGAAGATGTGACGTGGACTCACTAGACCACTGGGGGTGCAGTGGTAGCTGAATACCTGATACTCAAGAGACAGAAGGGTGACTTTCATAAAACCAAGGATTATTTAGGAAAGTTTGAAAAAAGGGAAAGGTGCCTGAGGTGAGGACCCCCTGGTTTGCGACACTGTACACACATAGTGGAGCACTGGCAGAGGTAAGCCATGTACAGGAATTCACCAGTTACAACACCAGGAGTCCGAAATGCCACAAATTCCGGAACAGAGGGGACAACCCATACAGACCGGGAAGTAGAGATGGAGGTACTGTGGAAGACTGGCTGTACTGATGAGATGAATACTGGGAGCTCCGTACAATCCCAGAGAGACGGACCCAGCTGGTACAGGAATCCAGACAGTTCTGTGCACATCAGGAGAGACCTGGCCAGCCTGAGGATTCTGTGGAGAAAGAAGTCTTAGAATAATGTGGAAACAGAGCAGCAATCTTCCTATTACTGAGCACAGCAGAGTGTGGCCTGGACAGAGGCAAAGATCCTAGAGAATGAACATGTTGCCCAGGCACCTCCCTTAGGAGGAGTATGTCTTTTATGCATAGAGCATCACAGCACAGAAAGCCCTAATAGAGAACAGTTGCACAGCTCCTTTAGGTATGTGCAGAAAGTGGGGCACACATCCTAAGAGCATTCCCAGGAGACCTGCCAAGAGAGAGCAGGTTCCTAGCAGAGAAGAAAACCACTGACCGCATGGAGCTTCAGACAAGGTAAGCAGTACCAGTGGAGCTTAGCAGAGACTGGCCATGAAGCAGGGACAGAGCAGGTGAGATGCATAGTGCCGCATGATGGACACCGATCTCCCTGTCCATGAGAGACTGGCCCCCAGCTGAGGGCATGACACTCATTCTTGGAGACAATTGGGAGACGATTGTGGTTCCTCTGTGCTACCTTGGATGTGTCAGAAAATTACATCTAGAAATCTTCTATAAAAGTATGGCTTATTTGTCTACGCGTTTCAAGCCAATCCAGCCTCTTCTTCAGGACAAAACAAAGGTTTCTCGCACTTGCCCCCATTTTACCAGTTAAAACCCTACTGCGCTATGTTCTCCCTTAGTGTCTCCTACTATCCCATTGCTCGATCAGAAAGGATTAAAAAAACTGGAACATATTGAAGACTTTTTTTCAACCCCCAACCTTGGCTCTTGACTTTAACCCCCAGATGATCAAACCATGGCAGTAAAAAAAAAAAAAAATCACTCGAAATATTGGCTTCAACCCCAATTACCATGACAGACATTTTATTATATATTCCACCCGTCGAGTGTTGGAACCACAATAATACAGTAGAAATGGAGGAGGGGAGGAAACTGAGGTTTAAATATAACAAAACAAGCAATTCAATCACATTCAGCGTCTCTTTTGCCGTATATTTTAGCAAAGGAAAACACAGAAGTTTGTAGTGTTGCAGCAGCTGAAATGTAGAATTATTGTTTCCTTCTAACACAAGACTCATTTTCCATGGCCACATTTGCAGCATAATAAGCTTTTTGTTATTTTTTCAATTAGAGTCAATTGACCTAACAAAATGGTTGCCAATTAAGTGATTTTTGTAATGGTCCGGGGGTAATTTAGTCGAGCTTGTCAGCTGTGTTTCATGAAGCTGAGATGTCTTTTTTTTCCTCCGACTCCCTCTTCTTTTTTTTTTTTTTTTTTCCCTCTTTCTCTCTCTCGAGTATAATGGTTCATAATTTTCAAATCTTGTTCCCTCTGTTTCACTCACAATAATTCGCAATTACAGGAAGTTGTTGGAGGTGAGGGGTTTTTTTTAGTTTTTATTTTACCTTGCCTTTGAGTTAGTAATTTTAAATAAAATGTACGTACTTGTAAAATAAAAAAAAAACGCCTATTACAGGAATCACTTTTTGTGTAAACTCAATTATTTTATGAATAGTGACACCAAAGTCTAACGACTAAAGCCTGATATATTATGTACGGGCTAAAAGGTTTAAGATATGCAGAACAGCCCTCGAATCAAACCACTATTCAAGGAAAGTAAATAAAATGTAAGCGATTAGCCGCTGCTTAGTAAACCCCAGATGCCTTAAAAAAAAAATGTTAAATGGATTCTGTAAAAACATCTCTAAGAACAATGAATAATTCCAGTTCGATGTTTTGCATGTTGTTACAAAAGTAATGGCTTGATCTTGAAGGTAGAGAAAAAAGTGATTTTTGGGGGCAATCCGATCCACGTACGTGGGCCAAGCCATGTCCAGACCTTACGTTGACCATTGAAGATTTATTGAAGAATCCTCATTAAGTCCCATCAAATTTTGAGGGATAATTATCTTCTTGATGGAATAAAGGTTGGCCAAGATGGGTTTGTACTTTTTTTTGTATTGTATCTACTGTGTAATAACTGTTGCGGGTAACTCAGGAATCTAATGGCGTGGGGAGCAAAGACACATCTGAGACAAGGTATTAAAGTGAAAGTCTGTATTGAGCACATATGGTAGTATCTTACCCAGTGGCGGACCTATACCCCGGAGGGCCCTGGTGCGGCTATGCTGAGGAGCGGGGGAATAGGGGGCGGGGGGGCTGCTGGCGGCCGTCGGCGAGGACAGGGTAAGGGGTGCTGGCGGCCATTGGCGAGGAGCGGGGGACGGTTGTTGCTGATGCGGCTCACCTACCTGCGCTGCTGAGCGGGCATATGCATTCCTGGGAGCCGGGATCCTGGGGGCCGGGACGGCAGAGGAGAGGTGGGGCGGGATCAGGCAAGGGAAGCAGGGAGATTCCCTTGCCTGACCCTCCTCTCCTCTGACATCAGGTTACGGGGGTCGGCTGGGGGCCCCCCTGCAAGCTTGAGGGGCCCCCTAGCCGGTCGGGGCCCTGGTGCAGCTGAACCAGCTGCACCATGGTAGGTCCGCCCCTGATCTTACCCAAACCCGAGTCTTCGTAGTCAACTTCAACTCAACTATTTTTGTATTGTCCTCACTTTTGGTACCTACCCATGGTTGACTGGTTCATACCAAATGTTGACAATTAATACAACTGTACTTTTGAACCAAACCCCTGTGTGAATGCTACCTAATGCCTAGCTGAGAATAACAAGTTCTTGGTTGAATAAAGATTAACCGAGATGGGTTTATGCTATACTTTTATATTGAATCTACTGTATCGCACCCAAATTGGCAACTTCATGTCTAATCGCAACAATATATTTGCCAAGCTTGAGTCTTCATAGTTATCTTCACTTGGAGTCAGCTTCATCCCAACTTTCTTTTGCATTGTCCCCAATCTTGTCCATTTTGTACCCACCATTGACTGTTTTATACCCAGTTTTAATGATATCAAATAAAATTATAGATATCAAAATAAACCACGTTGGACTGAAGGGCATGATATTGGATAAGGCATTTTGGGGTAATCGGATCGACCTATAAGGGCTAATCAATGTCCAGAGCTTATATTGACCTTAGACAATGAATATTTGTTGTTGAAACCTCAATGCATACTGTAGCAAAGCCAGGTGGGCTGTGTTAAATTGTAGCACGGTAGACCTTGATTAAATGCACCTGGCTAGCTTTGAATAAGGTCTAAGTCAGGGGTTTGAAACACGCAGCCCTCAGGCCGCATGCGGCTAGGGCTTCTCAGTGCGGCCCCCGACACCGTGGACAGTGAATCATGCCAGTGGTGTACCGAAATCTGAAGACTGGATTATACTGCAGGGGAGGTGATAGGGCTCTGGAGCCTGTCTGGGGGCTGGGGGAGGCTGCAGGAGGCAGCAGGAGATCTCCTGCTCCCGCTCATATAACATGCACTGCCGCTGTCCATCACCATGGTGCTGAAACCGCACCATGGTGATGGGCTGGGGGAGCAGTGCATATTATATGTGCCTGCACCCCCCCAAGTGATGGCACATGCCCCCCCCCCTGTGTTCCATATGGCCCCCATGCTGCTGCCCAGAGTAAAATAAAAAAGCTTTCCTTCCCTCCTCCAGCGATGTCCTCCCGCTGTCTTCCCGCTCTCCCTGCTGCCGCTGTGATCGGGCACGCAGAGATAATGTCTCTCTGTTGTGCCGATCACATGACCGGCACTGAGAAGCAGGAAGTGGAGGAGTGCAGCGGCAGGAGAGAGTCCCGGAGGTCAGCGCTGGAGGAGGGTGAGGAAAGAGCATGGGGGCCATACGCAGGGCAGGGGGATGTGTCCCAGCCACAGGGAACATGTGCAAACCACAGGGGACGTTTTCCAGCCACAGGGGACATGTGCCAGCCACAGGGGACATGTGCCGGCCATGGGGGACGTGTGCCAGCCATGGGGATGTGTGCCAGCCATGGGGGACATGTGCAAGCCACAAGCAACGTGTGCTAGCCATAGAGGACGAGTGCTAGCCACAGGGGACATGTGGCAGCCATAAGGGACGTGTGCCAGCCACAGGAGATGTGTGCCAGCCACAGGGGACATGTTCCAGCCATGAGGGATGTCTGCCAGCCATGGGGGACATGTGCAAGCCACAGGGGATGTGTGCCAGCCACGGGGGATGTGTGCCAGCCATGGGGGATGTGTGCCAGCCACCAGGGACATGTGCCAGCCACAGGGGATGTGCGCCAGCCACAGGGGACGTGCGCCAGCCACAGGGGACGTGTGCCAGTCACAGGGGACGTGTACCAGCAAAAGGGGACGTGTGCCAGCCATGGGGAATGTGTGCCAGCCATGGGGACGTGTGCCAGCCACAGGGGACATGTGCAAGCCACAGGGGACATGTACCAGCCACAGAGGACGTGTGCCAGCCACAGGGGATGTGTACCAGCAAAAAGGGATGTGTGCCAGCCATGGGAACGTGTGCCAGCCATGGGGACGTGTGCCAGCCACAGGGGACATGTGCAAGCCACAGGGGACGTGTGCCAGTCACAGGGGAAGTGTGCCAGCCACAGGGGACATGTGCCAGCCATAGGGAACATGTGCCAGCCATAGGGAACATGTTCCAACCATAGGGAACATGTGCCAGCCACGGGGGACGTGTGCCAGCCATGGGGGACGTGTGCCAGCAAACAGGGACGTGTGCCAGCAATAGGGGACATGTGTCTGTGTCAGTGTGTGTGTGTGTGTGTGTCAGAGTGTGTGTGAGTAGTGAGTGTCAGAGCGTGAGTCAGAGCGTGTCAGAGAGTGTGAGTGTCAGAGAGCGTGTATGTGTGTGTCAGAGAGCGTGTGTATGTGTATCAGAGAGCATGTGTGTGTCATGTGTGTGTGTGTCTGAGAGCGTATATGTGTGTGTCTGAGAGCATGTGTGTGTGTGTGTGTAGGTGTAAAAAGAAGGTAGACCAGGTTGGGGACATCAGTACAAAAGGGGTCCAGCATGGGGAACATTACTACACTATGGGGGCCAGGATGGGGACATCACTACAAAACGGGATCAGTGTGCGGGACATTACTACACTATGGGGGCCAGGATGTGGACATCCCCATACTGATCCCCTTTTGTAGTGGACATCACTACATTATGGGGGCCAGGATGTGGACAACACGGAAAAAGGGGATCATGATGTGGACATTACTACAGAAGGGGATCAGGATGGGGATATTAGTACAAGAGGGGGACCAGGATGGGGACATTACAACAAGAAAGGGACTAAGATGGGGACATTACTACAAGAAGGGGATAAGGATTTAGACAGTACTACATTGAGCAAAAAATTCTGGTATTACTAAAAATGTCACTTAATCCTACAAGCAATGCGGTCCCCCGATAACAAAAAATTTCTATGTGCGGCCCACCAACCCTGCCGAGTGAGACCCCTGGTCTAAGTGATGAGTTTACCTCAGTCTCTGAGTATGCTGGGGATAAAGCAGAGTGCTGAGTGTGGAAATTGCTGTGTGACAAGGCTGTTCAGTGTGGACTGTGTCTGTTTGGTGGTAGAAGCTACAGGAGCTCAGGCTGATGGGGACATCAATAATGGTGTTACCATACCACTTGTTTATGGAAAGTGTGCCCCAGGAACACTGACTGTAAACTGTCCGGCTGAGCCCAGTGCTCTGTTATACCTCTGTGCCCACAAGACGCTGTTTTTGGTTGTTGAATGCTTGGTGGGTTCATGAAATCAATACAACTGCATGTTTGAACCAAATCCCATTGCCTGTGTGAATGTTACCTAATGCTCCCAGGATGGTAACTGAGAATGCGAATCTTCAAACCTTTGGGGAAAATAACAATTTCTTGGTTGAATATAGATTGACCAAGATGGGTTTAGAATTTACTCTTGTATTGTATCTACTGTATGATACCCAAATTGGCAACATCATACCCAACCATGACAGTATCTTCCCCAAGCTTGAGATTTTGTAGTCATCTTCACTTGTAGTCAGCTTCAAAGTAACTTTTGTTGTAATTTCTCCAATCTTGTCTGTTTTATACCCAATGTTAACTACGTAAGGTCTCTTGACCTATGATAGTGCGGCACCCCTGCGGTCCAGTCACCACTAGAAGTTGCAGCAACTGAGATCGGTAAGTCCAGTCACCCGTCCAATCCCAAGACTGGGGACTCTATACCCAACAACGGGATGGCGGGAGGAGGCAGGTGGAGAATGGGAAAGTTAGGACAGGAAACGGTCAGAACAGCGGGAACAAAACCAGGAAACACCACAGGAAGTTAGTCAGTTCAGCCAGTTGAGTAGGAGAGGCGCAACAGTTCAGTTCAGTCAGAATGAGAGGAGAGAGAACACCATTATTACACCAGACTGAAAGGACACGAACCTAGTGGCCTGTACCACCATGAGACTGTTCCAGGTCCCAGGCTGCAGAAGGAGTCCTAGGGGCACAGGTAGTGAGCAATCCACCTGTGCGACCGAATTATCGGGAAAGCTAAAGGACTGGGCAGAAACCAGTGTGCCGGCTCTGAGGTGACCAGGACGCTCCACGCTCCAACCATAATACCGGTCGGTTGCGGGGTCTTTATGTCCCATGACCCAACCTCAGTGCAGTGAAGAGAAGGCCGCCGTACTAGGGCCAGGAGACCAGGCAGGTAGCTCAACAAAGGCCCGTGGCCGCTGGATGATAGTTTTGCGTGCGGAAGTCAACAGAAAGAGAAGCCCATGGACAGGAACACAAAAGAGGGTGATCTGCATGAGCCATCCCGGCTACATGAAGACTAGCAGAGCCACTGCTTCACTGTCTTGTAACATGAACCAATTAAGCCAAATAAGCCAGGTTGAAGCTCAGCACTGAGTGAGACTGTTATTTTTGCGCCTGAGGAGAGGTAGACTGAATAGCTGAGCAGGCAGCCAGAGCCTGCCCGAGAGTGTACCTGATCCCTGCCCCGCTGGCTTTCCATTCCCCAAATTACCTCCACAGACTATGCGATTGCCCTGGGGACCCGCTCTACCTGTGGAGAGCTAAACCATTGCAGCTGCTACTCCCATCATCCCAAGAGGTCCCGACTGCAGCAGTGGCTATACCGGCCACATTCCATGGGTGGCGTCATGACTCACACTCTTTTATTTTTATTTTAATGTTCATCCCTTCTCAACCTCCCCTTTTTAACTGATCGCCCGACGAAGGGATCACAGACCGGGTCACGCCACCATGACTTCCCGCAGCCCAGACGATGCCAAGAGGGCCTGGTTGATAATGCCCCACAGTCCCCGCCAGGGGCAAGTCAATAGCATTTTCTATATAGAAGAGGTAGCCTATAAAGTATGTAGCTCGTCTAGATATTAAAATGAACCGTTCTTTTCCAAGAAGGCCTGAAGGGCATGATATTGAAAAAGGCATTTTTTTGTTTAATAGTAATTTGTCAGTAAGATAATCCCTTTTATAAATTGATATGCAGGTTTTTGAAAGAAAAATCCATCGACACCTTTATATATTTTATCTGTTGCTGCATTCCCAAGAAATCAGCATTTTTAGCCAATTTTTAAATAAGACTAAGCATGATAGAGCACTTCGTAAGTGGCAACCTCCCAAAGTTGTTTTTTTGCCCAGCAACAGCCTCTTTAGGTTGATTGACATCAGGTACCAGGCAAGATGCTGGTTCAACAGGGGGGAAACAACCTCGGGAGGCAGATGATCAGGAAGTGTTGTCACACCCAGAAAATTGAACACCTTACTTGCATATTAGTTCAAAGACTGATTTCTCAGGGATGCAGCAACAGATAACATATATAAATTTGTTTATAATTGTAGATTTCAAAGTCCTGCATGCCAATTTTTGCAATTTAAGGTCTTAAACTTAGAGATTATCTTTACTTTGATTGGTCAGCCGGTAACTGTTCACCATGTCAGCCCACCTTAGTCAATTAATGGTTTCAATGGTCAGGTAGATAAACCATCTAAACCTTTATACCTTTTATCTGTTGCTGCTTTCCAAGAAATCAGCATTTTTACTCATATTTAAATGAGACGGGGCATGACAGAACACTTCCCACTCAGTCTCCCTTGGTTGTTTCTCTGCCCAGTACCAGCCTATTTAGCTTCATTGACAACTCACTATCTGTGTTACATCAAGAACCAGGAAAGAGTTTGGTTCTAAAGAAGAAACAACCTTGAGAGGCATAGGTTTGGGAAGTTTTGTCAAACCCTGATCACTTAGCACCTAATTTGCTTATTAAATAAAACACTGATAGCTTCCTGGGAATGCAGCAACAGATGTAAGATATAAAGATGTTGATGAATGTAGATTCCCAAGTCCTGCATGCCCACAAAAGAAATTTAAGGGCTTAAGCATAAATATTATTTTTAAATTGATTGTTCAGCCAATCACTGGCCTCCATTGTAGCAGACCTAATCAATGAATGGCTTCAATGGTCAGATAAATAAATCCATGGCCAGATTAATATATTTTAACTGTTGCTGCATTTCCAAGAAATATGCATTTTAAACCATTATAAAAATGAGATTGGGAAAGACAAGTGACAACTGAGGTTGGTTCTCCACCCAACATCAGCCTCTTTAGCAATGGCGTAACTTCAGGCTCAGGGGCCCCGGTGCGAAAGCTCCCATGGGGCCCCCAATTATTGCAAATCTTTAGTAGTATTAGTCATTTTCTATAGGCCAAAGGGACTATTGGGGCCCCCCTAGGCTGCAGGGCCCCGGTGCGATCGCAACCCCTGCACCTGTTGTAGTTACGCCCCTGCTCTTTAGCTTGATTGATAGTTCACTGTCTGTGTGACATCAGGTGCCAATCAAGAGCCTGCTGTTCAGGGGGAAAACAAACTTAGGAGGCAGAGGTTTGAGGAGTGCTGCCAAATCCAGAGCACGTAACTTGCATATTAAATAAAACACTGATTTCTTGGAAATGCAGCGACAGTTATAAAATATAAAGGTGTTGTTGGCTATAGATTCCACAATTATGTGGGCCCATATATATAATCATGAAGGTTACCTTTAAATTGATTGCTCAGCCAGTCACTGGCCACCTTAGTCAATAGTCAAGATGTTAGAGAAATGCAGTGTAGGATTGTGGGTGGTCGGGGGATCGGTGAAGTGAGTATTTCTTATATTGGTAACCCATTCTGAACTGTTATTTTTTTCAATACGTTTCCACAATGGACATCTCCTTTTTCTCCATTGCAAGGTGAAATGAAAAAATTCCTGAAATATCAAATTTTGCTTATCCAACTTTTTCTCCTCTTAAGTTCACTTATCTTGGATCCTCACTTGTACCCAATGTCCTTTAAACTTGCTGCATTCACCAAACATTTAAATGTATGTGACCCTGTATTATGAAATTCAATTAACTAATGTATCTTGGATAACATCTGGTATGGCGATCTGGATTTTTTTTAAGGAGAAAACTGCTCGTGCTGTCACTTTGAGTCAGTGTCTTTTTATTGTTTTCTGCATTATTTCAGCATCGGGATGACAAGGGAGCACAAAATAGACTCTTTGTAATGTGAATCCAGCCCGAAATAGCAAAACACAATGACAGCATGGAATTCTAGATTAGGTCTTTAACAAAACATGTAAAGATGATTTTTAGTGGTCTCTTCCAAAGTTTGATGTGTTAGACATTTAGGCTAGAGACCTTCTCTGAAATATTCATTGTTTTATCCTACTTAAAAGGAAATTCAATTCAATGTCAGAAGCTGGTGTTCAGTTATCGCCATATAATGCTGAAATATTACTCACAGCGTGACCAGATAACAGGGTATGCATGAAATCATCAGATAATAGTGCTATAAATAGTGCCTACATCACACGAATAATTGTATTTTTCAGACTATAGGATGCACTGGACCATAAGACGCACCCCAAATTTAGAGGAGAAAAATTGTTTTTCCATGTCAAAATGTTGGTCCATCTTTTAGCCTTATAGCCCGTCTTATAGCCTGAGTTTAGCTTGTCGGGTGTCGTTGGTTGGGCCGGTTCACAGGAGGTGCTCACCGCTACAAGAAGCTGATGACGCTAGTGGGCCCTTAGCTGGGAGGAGGGAGTGACGCAGCGGTGTGAAGCAGATACCATTGATCTCCATCCCAGACAAGGTGGATGCGTTGGACTTCAGGAAAATGGCTGTAAAGGTGGCGTTTGCGCAAACTGGGGTCTCAGAAAGCCGCTGACTCAATCTGCACACACGCCGTCTCTGCAGCCATTCTCCTGAAGACCATCCTGTCAGAGGAGGCCCGTGTGTAGATTGAGATTTTGGCTTTCTGAGATCTCAGTCTGTGCATGCGCAGCTATTTTCCTGGATCCATCCTGTTGGAGATGGTGCATGCATAGATTGAGGTCTCGGAAAGCAGCGATATCAATCTATGCATGCGCTGTCTCTGCAGCCTTTCTCCTGAAGTCCATCCCGTCAGAGGCTGTCCATGTGCAGATTGAGATTTTGGCTCTCCGAGATCTCAATCTGTGCTTGCGCCACCATATATTTTCCTGAAGTCCATCATGTCCGCCGCTGGGAGATCTATGGTGCCTGCTTTGTGCCACCTGTACAACCTTTTTTCCTAGCACTGGGGACACAGTATCGCCCCACTTTTGCCGACACTGACGTCCGGCAGCAGCGATCCTGCCTCCTTTTACCCTACGCCACCGCCTTGGCTCCAGTAAGGTACATCCAGACTATAAGATGCAACCCCATTTTATCCCTAATTTCATGGGGAAATAAGTGCTTGTCATAGTCCAAATAATATGAAGATGGGGTGGCTCCCTTTCAGAGAACGACTCATGCTGATACCTCAGGTCCCACATCACAATGGCCAACAGAGCCTTCAACTGTAGCCTAGCAGAGGACAGGAATAAGGTCACACTCAGGTACAGGAGACTTCAGAAACATTAGGAGATCCAATGGACCATTCAAAAACGGAATTCTCATCTTTTGGACCATTTTGAGGGCATCTTTTAAGGCTTAAACTCATTGATGAGGTGCAGTGTAGAACCCAAGTTATAAAACTGTACGATTTCACAGCACTTTCCTCCTGAGTCTCACCCCTAATACAGCAGGTGAAGGCTTGCGTTAACGCGTAAAGATTTTCCAGGCATGGCTGCCAAATTGGTTGCCAATCCCAACAGATATCATTCAGAACCAGCTAAAAAATAGAAATATTAAATTTTCTAGTATTGATTATTTATTGTAAAGCTACGTGTGCCAGAAACGTTATTGAACAATGATCACCGGCCTTTACCTCGTACCTGCTGTGATTGCAGCTCCAGAGGGTCAGTGGGCTCGGAAATGTTCTCATTGATGATTGAAAGGCTGGAGACTACTCCAGAGGATAGATCTATAGCCAACTCTATAATACCTCCTCCTTCAAATTCTTAGTTCTACCTTTTTCTTATCCTTTTCTTCTCCATCTTTATTCTCTTCTTCTAATTCTCCTTTATTTACATTTTCCATTTCCACCTCTTCCTCTTCTCCCTTTTCTTCCACTACCTCATCTTCTCTTTTTCTTCAACCTCATGTACCTCTCCTTTTTTCTCCCCACTCTTCCTCCTTTTCCTATTTTTAATAACTTTCTTCCCCATTTTCTACCTGTAAGTCATCTTTTGCCCTCTTTTTTCCTCTTTCTTTAATTCTTCTCCTTTCATCTTGTTTTCGTCTTCCTTTGTTTCTTCGTACACTTCCTCTACTTCATCCTCTTTTCTCATCCTTTGCCTTTTTTACTTCTCCTCCCTCTTCAACTTCCTGTACCTCTTCTTCCACCACTTCCACCACATTTTGCTCTTCTTCCTTTTCCTATTGCTCTTCCTTTTTTTTCTCCTTCTTCTCCTTCTTCTTCAACTTCCTGTAGCTCTTCTTCCAGCACTTCCTTTATCTTTCTTTCTTCAACATTCTCTGCTTCTATTTTGCTCTTCTTCCTTTTCCTGTTGCTCTTCCTTTTCTTCTCCTTCTTCACTTTCTCCTTCATTGACTTTTCTGTCCCCACCTCCTCTTCTTTCTCTTCCTCTACCTTTCCTGTTTCCTCCCTTCTCGTCTTACTTTTCTGATTTTTCATCCTCTTTTTCTTTTCCCTGCTTCTTTCTCTTACTTTTCTTCTCTTCTTCCTTCCTTTCCTTTTATTCTTCTTTCTTTTCTTATACCTGTTCGTTTGTCACTTCTTCCACTTTCTCTACTTCTTCTCCTTTCTTTTCCTTTACTGCTTCTTCATCCATCTTCGTATCTACAACGTCTTATTTTTTCACCACCTCCTCTATCTTGTTTTCTCCCACTTCTCTTCCTCTATTTCTCATTTCCTCTCCTTCCTCTTATTCATCTTTTTTTTCCAGTACTTTAGCCCGAAATAGACCGTTGAGTTGTTATCTTTGCGTAATGTTACATTTTTCCCTCCATTCTGGCGATCTAGTGACTGGTGGAAACCTTGTTATTATAGTATTTGTTGATATTCTCGGGAATGCATAGGTGAAAGGAGAGCTGCCAAAGCGCTATGAAAAAGTAAACATTTTTGATTTATAGTGTTGGTAATTTTTTATATGCTCCATGTGTGCTTGATGTCTTGCTGTGACGGAAAACCTCAAAGAAAATCATCTCGAAGTGCTCTAAAAATAATCCTCTCTGCGATGAAACATCCGAATATTAGAGTTATGACCAGACCTTTCAAGAAGTTTCATATTGGTTTTGCCAAAGGTTCCACATCTATGTTCTAAAGCTAAGACCTAAAGGGATTAGCCCGGCTTCTTGCTGCTCGCTCTGTCCCAGCTGCTTCATATGTGTATTTTGCACGGTGAATATTACTTATACCTCTGGGTGCTCACTTATTTCATTAGTGACCGCTGTCAGCAGCGTACACCGCACCGTGCAGTCTCACCTGGCCTGCACAAAGGAACTTTTCATCGGGAGACATTATCAGGTCTTCGTTCTAATAAAAAAAACAATTATTCTGACCAAAGTAGGGAAATGTGGAATATATTACATTTTATTTTGCAATAATATTGGGATATTGAGCATCTCATTAGATTTGCAAAAAAAAATAGCTCCTTTTCCTATTATTAAAGTAACCTTATAATGATATTTCATAGGGTAACACAGAAATTCTCTAAGAGTAGCCATACAAATCAGACTAAAGTCATCTGACCTGGATGGATGGTCATCAATAGTAAAACCATAATATTGACCAAGGAAGGTAAGTTGTCACCAATTGTATCTTGCTCCAGTGTATTTCCATTTTCCCAATGAGAACACATGCATCTTTGACTAATCCGGGAGAAATAGTCAGTCAACGGCTATTGTAAATGCATAGCCACCTCAGACTAGTGTCCCTCCAGAGCCTTACATTCATTACTGAAATAGATCACATGGAAAAATCCCTAAGCTGTGATCATACAATACACTTCACCTGTGAAAATCACAGCCTAAGGAAAGTGTAAGGAGCCACCAACAAAAATGGTTTGAACCCTGGGAGGACTATGCTCTATTGATGGAGAACCAATTCCCTTAGGGTACCTTTACACGCCGCAACCGCAGTAAGAAATCTGACCGGCAATCTGTTGCCCCGTCACCATCGTCGTGAAATTGCCTCGAAATTGTGACATGTAATTGGGGAATCTGGCAGCGATCAAAAAGGTTGCGCCTGGTTCCGATTTCACTGCACTGCTCCAAAACCAGAGGCAATCATGAAGGCGAAATTCCCTGCTTTTGGCGTGTGAAGGGGCGATAGGGATGGAATCAGCATCGCCTACTGATTTCCCGGAGGCGTGCCACAGCGTGCTGGAGACCGCACCCATCAGCGATGATTGGTGCTGGCTACTGTGTTTCCATTGGCCGTCCCTTCACAGGGCGCCATATTTGAACAGCTGTCCATTCACACTACATAAGGGCAATGGCGTGATGTATTAGCCAGCCTTCCTGCGCAGGCTGGCCAATCATAACGCTATTGCGTTGTCTAATCAGCATGTTTGGGGCACGGTGTAAAACAATTTGGCACGCCTATGTTCTCGCTGCACTAAACAGGTACATCCACATTCCTTTGATTGCAGCGTGTGAAGCGGTCGGGAGTC
The DNA here is from genome assembly GCA_033576535.1 of Allobates femoralis. NCBI lineage: Eukaryota > Metazoa > Chordata > Amphibia > Anura > Aromobatidae > Allobates > Allobates femoralis. The sequence goes on from JARQOC010000012.1 coordinate 42,043,588, forward strand.
AACCGGATGTTTCCATGTTGGTGTGGGAACATCCGGGACGACACATCGCCTTAGGTTGAGGGCGAAATTGCGGCGTGCAAAAGCGCCTTCAGCGTTCAGAGGCAACCATGAAAAATGTGCACACGCACTTTAGGTTGCCTCCGATCGCCGCCAAAAGTTGCGGCATGTAAAAGTACCCTTAGTGATACTTCAATTTTCCTCAACTTGGAATCGTATTGGATGTTAAAAAAGAGAGAAACTGGATTTGGAATACTGATAACAGTAAGTTTTTTATGCCAAAGTCAACACTAACATTAACAGTTGATGGAATTTTGGATTCAATTGTTGGGTAAGTCCATCACTTGAAGGGTTGGCAATTTATTAGTTCTTAGGCAAAGAAATAAGATTTGCATGTGTTGACTACCATTTTTTAGAACTTAGTAGATTCTTTCATGTATATTAAAGAGTTAAAAAAGTCAACAGTGGCTGCTGATCAGCTCCAGGTCTTCTCTAGCCATGTTTATGTCATGCACCAAGACAACCAAGGCTATATACTGCTAGTCAAGATGCAAAATAGTACTGTAAGTCAATTGTTGTGATCCTGCCACATAGGCAAGAGGTGAGGTAATCCCCAAAATTTCATTCAGGCAAATTTGGTCAAATTTGGTTGAAATAATTATGTAAAGGCTGGGTTAAAATAATCAAAAAAGCTTTTGCTCACTTTTCCCCACCCATTGTCTCTGCCATATATCCTTGGTCATTTGCTCCTCTGGACACTTCTCTGGTCTTTTATTCCTCTTCCATTCTGGCAGTGAGGTCAACGTGAAGCCTCATGGTGGAACATGTGGGAGTGACGTATGTCACAACAGATGTTGTCCTCCCATGTGACCACATGAAGCCAATCTCATATGGGAGAAATGAAAACCATAAAAGACAATCAGAAGAACGGAAGACCACTGCGGAGCACCGGGAACGTCTCCTGGGGGGACGGCAGAAGAAAAGGCAAGGAAGAGTGAAAACAAATTTTTTTACTCTAACCTTTTCCCGCCCAAAATTATACAGCATAACTGTGACTAGCCACCATTTGGCTGGATTGTTGTGAATCAAATCCCTAAAAATTCATAATCATCAGATTTAAAATTTGGGGGCTAATTTGATGCAAAATGTATTAGTTTAGAATCAAGTCTCCCATCTGTACCATGGTCTCACTTTTAAGAGTAAGTTGACCTAGGGCCATGATGATTCAAGATGACCACTGTATATACATGACTATGACTATAGAAGATAGTCTTCATAAAGTGAAGGAACAGTGACAGTTTCCAGTCAGGAGGGCAGATAGGGCCCAGCGTTCAGTAGTGACAGACCTAAGGGTCAGACTAAGGAACAGTGCTGCATTATGTGGTTGTCCCAGACGTGAGAGGAGACCAAGGTAGATGATAGCATGATCCTAATCACAGAGAAGAGTGAGAGCTGACTGAAGGACAGAGTGATCGAGAGGAGATGTGTTTTGATCTGGACATCATGAGTATGGCACAAGGGTTTATAACTCAGAGAGGTACCGTGCTATGATGGAACAGTATGTGATATGAAGAGAGTGCTCCAGGTAGGAGTTTATAGAACATGATGATAGCTAAGAAGCTAATCCGGCCACATTGGGAAACTAATTCCTTTAAAAGGAAGAAGAAGCAGAATTGTGGGTGAGAAAAGGACTCTCGCTAATTGGTCTGTAGTACTGAGTTGGGTTATGGTGAAGGAAAAAAAGTTTTGTAGAGACAGGGATCAGTTAATTCAAGGAAGTAAACAGGTTGTGATTGGGGAAGTAAAGAAGAGACTGTGTACGAGAACGATCTGCGTTGTAAAGGAAATGTTCGAGATGTGTACCCGCTATCTACTAACGTTCAGTAAAGGATTATTCATTGAACTTCCAACAACTTGCCCAACCAGAGTCAACGGCTTTATATGGTCTACAAGGACGTAGTGCCACCAACGTCCACACACACACAGCCATGATCTCCACGTTCATGTAACATGCCGGATGACTCCATGCCGGATACCCCCACGCACCACATTACATGTGGGGCATTAGGTTTGCCAGGTATTATGGTTCACATAATTGATCTACATTTGTGCCACATGAAGAGTGGGTTATGCATTGGGGCACCAGAAACATTTTACGTCAACCCAAAGACTTTCCCGACATCTTCTGGCTTGAGTGTGTTTCCGATGGCCCTGAGTATTGGTCAACACATTACCAAGGTTGAAATAATTTTTTTAAATTTTTTTTTTAAATAAAAGTTGTAGGACAGAGCGAGAACGTCGACAGATGGCGAAAAACCAGACCAAATGACAGCAGCGTCTCCAAATACTACAGAAGAAAGACAGAAACTTGCAGCCGGCAGTGAGAAGAGAATGAGAATTTCACAACAGCTTAATGAAGACATTATAATAACCAGCTATATTATTATGCGGTGATGGCATACATAAAGAAATACAGGCTGGGTACTGAACTGAACATATAAAACGGAATTTGTTATACGAGATACTTGAAGTGTTATATGCAAAATCATATTGTTGCTTTATGAGTTTTGTCTAATTACTTGAGGGTTAAGAAAGAGTTTCTGGCTGAGATTAATCTCACGTAGGAAATGTTCACGTTATGAAAATACAGTTCTTCCGTCTCTCGAGTTTATATACTTTGCTTTCACCACTAACTGATTTTTTTTATAGGGTTCTCTACTTAATTTTACTCTGTATTTTCGTCGACATAGACGGCATTTTTTATGATGTCGGCAGAGAAATCATTTGGAGTGAAATAAATATAGAAATTCAGGCGTCATTGTGTAAGGAAATGGATTTTAAATTTATTTACCAGACTGGATATCAAACAAGATCGGGTTGTTATATATTCTGCGCGGGTTATAATTAAAAAATATAAAAATGTAAAAAAAAATTAAAGTACAAAATCTTGCAATATTTATGATTTTTTAAAGGTGATTCCAAATGTAGAAAATAGAATTGCACTGATTCGTGCCTTAGCCGAGATGATGGAATTGATCCGTCACAAAGAGAATTTGTCGGTCAATAGGACATTTTTAGGGTTTGAGACCCAAAAGTCCCCAGAAGCCATATTTATGGATTCTTAATTGGGTTGGGAAATAATTAAAAACAACATACTCACCCTTCCTCACATGCTGCCCTCACCGTCTCTGCATCTCCCCAATCACAAATACCAATGGTGGTCCCAATACCAGGATGGACAAAGACCAAAACAGGAGAACAAAGATTGGGGATCTGCCACGGTTCAATAAGCATAGAACATTTTTTGTTTCTCTGTAGAACTTTTTTTTCATGAAAACATCAAAATTATTAGTATGTCAAGGACTGCATATCCTATGCGTTTCGAGCGATAACACGCTCTTAATCAACGACTATGATTAAAATTGTGTTATTCCTCGAAACGCATAAACCAAGTGTTTCCATTGTATTTTAATCCATTAATTTTTTAAAATATATACAAATAATATTTTCATAAAAAAACCTGTATCTGCAGCCTTGAAGCTGGTCTTTGGATTTCTTCCCGGGCATCGCAACCATAACCGGATGTCCACATAGAATTGGTGAGCTGATGTAACACAGTTTTTCTCCATTGTACATTTGTTAATGCTTTTCTTCTTCTTATGGGACTTGGGGCAGTTTTGATTAATGTCTAATGTGGCAATCAAGGGGCTTTTGGTTACTATAGGGGAAATGTATGAGCAAGTGATTGGCAGGGTTACCAGAGTCGGAGCTGCAGGAATCTGCTGAACAATAGGAAGAGTCTTTTATGGATAGAGGTTGTTATATTGAACCCCTTAAAGGGATTGTCCAGTGAAAACAAGTTATCACTGATGCACTGGTTAGGTGATAACTGGAGATGGTGAGAATTGATTGGCCAGTGCCCCATAATCATCAGTCTGGAGTCTTACAAACTGATTCCTACCTGCCGGTATCAGCCGCTCTTATTTTGATTAGTCGGCGTGACATGATGTCACATGTATATCACACTGCATACTATAGAGACAGAGAGGTCATCAGATAGCAGGCGGCTCTCGGGGCTTCCAGGGCTCCCAATCGGCAACTACAGGTTGCCAAAGCACCTGCTGGAACGGGTGCTGCAAATTTATATTCAACTCTAGCGACAACTTATTAATCAGTAGAGGCCTGACACAATGGGGAACTTTAATCCTCATTAGAAATGGGCATGTGCTCAATTGGCACTCTATTAATTCCCTTTGAGGCTGCTTAGAGTTGCCCGTGATCTATTCTGCCCATCGGTGTTGGTCTCAGATGTCAGACCCCACCAAGTTGTCACCTATCTTATGGTTATTTGAGAATTGTTTCCCCCTTTAACTTCACTGGTTAGTTCTAAAGAGTGAAAACTGAGAGAGGCTACCGGGCACCTACCGAAGAGGCTAGAGTTCTTCAGTTACTACTGTACCATCGAGGACCCGTGGAAGCAGGCACAGCCCTGCGAAACGGCTGCCATCGTCTTTGCTCCCACTCCGTCTCCCCGCAGAATATGTCATGATCCTCAAGTGACGAATAAAGGATCTTTGCAACTCTGATGAGTGCCGCCCTGGTTTTTCTATTTGAATAGACTGCAGTTAGTTCTAAAGAGTGTTGGGGATTTTGTAATTCTTTAGTTTGCTGCTAGCTGTCAGGCTACCAGCCACCTCTGCACTCCATTTTCGGTGGACGGTTTCAAGGAGCGCAGCACTTACAGACTCTTTCTTCTAGAGCTTGTAATTGCTTCTCTAAATCTGGCCAGATGCTGGATCAGTTCCCTGCACTCTTCTGATGACGACAAGACAAGCTGTCTCTGTTTGTGGCATCAGAAAATAAAACAACCATCTCCATACCATTAAATGATGATTTTTTTTCTCCTACAAGATAAACATTTTTGCAAAAACACTGAGTACTTCCCCATGCAGTAAATTCTGCTGTCAATTTTGTTGCAAAACCGCGCTCTTAGGGTACCGTCAGACCTGGCGACGGCACCACTGATGTATTAGGTGACATAGGAGCGTAGCCTATCGGCTGATATTGCCCCTGCGTCGCCTAATGTAAAGGGTGAATGTCGCGCCTCTGAGTGGTCGCCTGGTTTCACATCAGTAGTAAAACCAGGCGGCCGATCTGGGGGAAGTGTCCACATCGTCCCATGTAAATGGCCGCTGGCGACCTGACAGGCGATGGGAGCCATAGACTTCCATTGTACTGCATCGCTGCTGGGGTTTTGAGACACCCTGGTGGCGATGCCGCCTGTCAAATTCGCTGGCGCGTCGCTGGAGGTGTTGCCCCATGTAAATGGGGGATGGCACGCTGGCGGGGCGCAAAAACGTGCCGGCTCCACCAGTCGCCGCCGACATTTCCGCGCCGTCGACAGTTCTGACGGTACCCTTAATCGTGGAAACATCCACAGCAAAAATGGACCTAATACTGTAGATTAAAAAACTAACTCCTTCTTTATATGAATCTGATAATCTGGAATATCTGTTAATTCAGAACACGTGATACCAATGGAATCCATTGATTTTGCAAGAGATTTAAGGGACCGTTACACGCTTCAATGTTTGAAGTGATTGTCTTGGAACATCGTTTATTGATCGCTGTGAGGTGTCACACGTACAGATATCATAAACGACGTAGCAATGACTCACGACAAGCAAATGATATTAGCAGTCGTTTGGATGCCTATATTCCTCAGTTCTGAATAGGTGAAGTTGTAAATGAGATCGTTATCAAGGGTCACACACGCCGATGCTGCAGGTTGAATGGACAGCCAACGACTGATTTATGTCGGTTCAAAACCAGCGATCAATGATCAGCCGACTTATCGCTGGTCGTATCTACATGTCACACGCAACGACATCGTTACGATGTTGCTGACGCCCCAAAAGCCGTGACATACCAACGATATCGTTCACGATATCGTAGCGTGTAACGGGCCCGTAACGCTCAGTTCCCTGTCCAGTAATCATCTGTGAGAATGGTTCCTGCAGAGATCCGGCGACAACAAAGCTGTGCAAACCCAACTGATCTCTGCATGATCCATTTTTTTTATATTACATTGGAGTCATTGGAGAATGGACTTGTTAACTGATATTGATCTTCGATCCTTCTTCAAATTATAAAGGATCCATTATTTTTCTTACTGGATCTGTTTCATATGGAAGATAAATAGGATCAGTTACCGGATCCATTTTCCATAGACTCCAAAACGGATTTAACAACCGTCAAAAAAGTTCTTTGCCAACTGATCCCCGCAGGATCCCTTCTTTCGGATGATTACTGACATTTGACCTCAGCCTTACTTACTTACGGTAATCTAGATTGTTTTTTATTTTCTTCCAGTCGACCAGCCCCCTAAAGTCTCGGACCACCTTTACCCCACCCTTGCTCAAGATTTACTGTACAATCGTACCTTAACAAACAAAAAAAGGAATATCTATAAAACTCTGGCATTTTCTATGAAGCCATAGGAGTTGTTTTGCTATCTGCACGGCACCCGATGACTCCTGCCTGCGCTATGAGGCCGAGTGGCTGTGTATAGATCCGAGGGTATATACTCGGGTCCCTCACCAATCCTCCGTCGGAGTTAACACTCCAGCACACACAATGCTACTGAAGGTGATTATCTCTGCTAGCATAATTTCTCCGTAACATCTGCTTTCGCCATAACACTCCACTAATTTTCCCCTCATTTCATTACACATAATTTTCTTTCAACACAATCTACATGTATTAAGTGGTAATGACTTTCCAGTTAAGAGCAAATCGACGCCAAGGGACCCCCCTCCCGGTTGCCTGCCGAGCCTGTCTCCGGCTATTAAAGATAAATTTGGTGCTTCGGAAAGCTGCAGTAAGCCAATCAATCAATTAAGCGGTTAGGACATATATTATCAAAATTTCACAGTGTGGAGGTGCATAAGTGCAGCCTGATTTTCTTGCTATGATTTTAAGATTTCAGACCCGTCAAGCGTGAATTCCAGGCGATCTCCAGCGTCGGCGTGAACCGTCTTACAAAGAACAGAGGATTGGGTTGCAACCCGGTAAATAGGCGTGTGAACTATGCAAATTTACAGACTGAACGCCAGGGGAAGCCCATTACACGTAGACCGAATGCAGCA
>JARQOC010000012.1:42050832-42063326 GCA_033576535.1 Allobates femoralis
AAGGAGTAGTCGATACCTGCGACTCATGCACTTGCTGGGTAGCCGTCTGGCATGAGGAGCAGCAAGGATGGGAGCCTGCTGTAATGACGTGCAGGGACAGCAACTAAGGGTATCAGGGCCTCGGGGGAGCGAAGGAAGATGAGCATAAACTTTTTTTTTCTTTACTATGTGCAAGCATGATGGGAGATTATGGAGGCTGTCAATGGGCTGCTTGGTGGAGGTTGTGCTTGGCTGTGGAAGCTGCTGCTGGGTTATGGAGGCTGTGCTATGGAGGCTACTGCTGGGACATAGAGGCTGCTGCTGGGTTATGGAGGCTGTGTTATGGAAGCTGCTACTGGGCTATGGAGGCTGATCTATGGAGGCTGCTGCTGGGCCATAGAGGCTGCTGGGTTATGGAGGCTGCTGCTTGGCTATGGAGGCTGCTGCTGGGTTATGGAGGTTTAGCTATGGAGGCTGCTGCTGGGCCATAGAGGTTGCTGCTGGGTTATGGAGGCTGTGCTATGGAGGCTGCTGCTGGGCTATGGAGGCTGTGCTATGGAGGCTGCTGCTGGGCTATGGAGGCTGAGCTATGGAGGCTGCTGCTGGGCCATGGAGGCTGTTGCTGGGTTATGGAGGCTGTGCTATGGATGCTGCTGCTGGGTTATGGAGGCTGTGCTATTGAGGCTGTTGCTTGGCTATGGAGGCTGTGCTTTAGAGGCTGCTGCTGGCCTATGGAGGCTGGAGGCTGTTGCTGGGCCATAGAGGCTGCTGGGTTATGGAGGCTGTGCTATGTAGGCTGCTACTTGGCTATGAAAGCTGCTGCTGGGCTATGGAGGCTGAGGTATGGAGGCTGCTGCTGGGCCATAGAGGTTGCTGCTGGGTTATGGAGGCTGTGCTATGGAGGCTGCTGCTGGGCTATGTAGGCTGTGCTATGGAGGCTGCTGCTGGACCATGGAGGATAGGATATGGAGGCTGTGCTGGGGAGGCTGCTGCTGCTATGGAGGGTGCTACTGGGCTATGGAGGCTAGGCTATGGAGGATGCTGGGTGTTTGAGGCTGCTGCTGGGCTATATGGAGGCTGCTTCTAGGCTATGGATGTTGCTGCTTGGCTATAGAGGCTGCTGCTGGCTATAGAATCTGTGCTATGGAGGCAGTGCCATGGAGGCAGCTGCTGGGCTATATGGAGGCTGCTGCTGTATATATATTTTGAAGGTTGTGCTGTATATAGAATTTGTAGACTGTGCCGGGCTATATACATTATTTGCACACTGTGCTGGGCTGTACATATAATATGGAGGGTGTGCTGTGCTGTATATGCTATTTGGAGACTGTAATGTACATATAAAATGGAGGCTGTGCTGTATATATTATTTGGAAGCTGTGCTGTGATGTATATATAATATGGAGGTTGGGCTTTGCTGTATATATTATTTTGAGGCTACCTGTATATATTATTTGGAGGCTGTGTTGTGCTGTATATATAATATGGAGATTGCTGCATATAGTATTTGGAGACTGTGCTGTATATATAATATGGAAACTGTGCTTGGCTATATTTATTATTTGGATGTTGTGGTGGGCATTGGGTTGTATGTAATGTAGGTCGCTTCTGGACTGCCACAGCATCCAAATAATATATAGAGCCCAACACAGCCTCCAAATAATATATACAGCTCAGAGCCTCTTTATTATGTATATACAGCCCAGCACAGCCTCCAAATATATACAGCCCGCAACCTGTATATTATATATACATCCCAGCAGCAGCCTCTATACTATTTATACAGCTCCGCAGTCTCCATATTATATATACAGCCGAGAAGCTCTATTATATATGCAGCCCTGCACAGCCTTAATATTACATATAGAGCTTACCTGTCACGCAGGGGGGGCCAGGGTACCCAGAAGTAAGACGGAGCTGGGTTAGGGAGTCAAGGGAGCCTGCTCTGGCCCTGACTTGTCCTGTACTCGGAGGTACCTCTAAAGGTGAGTAGGTCCTAGCCGCCAGCCTAAGACCCTAAAACACCTGAGAAGCCCTAAGTATAAGCCCCTACCTTCACCCACGGACCACGGAACCAAGCAGCTTCCAATGGAGGAAGAAATAGCAGCTTCAGATCAGCGTCTGCTCACAACAGGTCACAGTCCAGAAGTGAACTGAATCAGCAACATTAGGTGGATGTGAGCTGACCCATTTATGGCCGAGGGGTGGGGAGCAACCAGCGCAGGCACACCCCTCAGCTCACCTAAGCATGAGTCATATTCATCACACACACCTGCTCTCTCAGCTTCCACTCATTAGGTTCCTCTCTCCACACTGAGAGCAGGGAAAAAAAAGTCTTTAATTAAACCACAGGAGCAGCACTTCCATATGGCAAGGCAGTCAATACGTAACATCACCCAGGAGCCTCCATATTATATATACCGTATATACTCGTGTATAAGCCGAGTTTTTCAGCCCAAAAAATGGGCTGAAAAGTCCCCCCTCGGCTTATACACGGGTCAATACGGTAGTCCTATGGTGGGAGGGGGCGCGGGGGGTGGGGGGGCGCTGCGCAGTATTTCTTACCTTGTCCCCCGTTCTGCAGTGCGTTCCGGTGTCTTCCGTGCTCCGTTCCCGGTCTGCTGGGCCTTGTGGTTCCTCCTGGTTCCTCCTCCTTCGGTTCCATCATGGGGGCTGCCATCTTGCTTCTTCTCTCCGCCCCCGGCCAGTGATGTCAGAGCAGGCCGCGCTGTGATTGGCTAGCACCCGTGATCACATGTCATGGGTGCTAGCCAATCACAGCGCGGCCTGCTCTGACATCACTGGCCGGGGACGGAGAGAAGAAGCAAGATGGCAGCCCCCATGATGGAACCGAAGGAGGAGGAACCAGGAGGAACCACAAGGCCCAGAAGACCGGGAACGGAGCACGGAGGACACCGGAAGGCACTGCAGAACGGGAGGACAAGGTAGGAAGCTGTGTGTATGTGTATGTGTATATATGTGTATGTGTGTGTGTGTGTGTGTGTATATATGTGTGTATGTATGGGTATGTGTATGTAAGTAGGCGGGCTGCCAATATAAGCCATACCTCTGGGGCTGCTGTATATACTTCTGGGGCTGCTGGATACTACCACTGGGGCTGTATATACCTCTGGGGCTACTGGATACTACCACTGGGGCTGTATATACTTCTGGGGCTGCTGGATACTGCCACTGGCGCTGTATATACCTCTGGGGCTGCTGGATACTACCACTGGGGTTGTATATACCACTGGGGAGGCTGCTGTATACCACACTGCTGGGGGCTGTATACCTGTGTTGGGGTCCACCCTCGGCTTATACACGAGTCAATAGGTTTTCCCAGATTTTGGGGGCAAAAGTAGGGGGGTCGGCTTATACACGGGTCGGCTTATACACGAGTATATACGGTACACAGCCCGCAGCTTCTATATTATGTTTATGAATCATTGTATGTGTTAAAGGGGCCCACTGAGATTGTTTTGTCGGGGGCCACAAAAACTTGGAGCCGGCCCTGTTCTGGGATATTCACCTGCTGATCTCCAAGTTTCCAAGATCATCGGTGGCACCTAGAGGAAGCCTGATGAAAGTGTTTTTTAAAAAAAAAACTACTTGGCTCACAAATTATATTCTGTTTTGATTTGTGCCACAATTTATTTCTTTACCCATCACAAAAAAAAAATATCCAACGGGAATTGTTTTACTTTTAAGATGTTCAATTAATTTTTTCTGACACTATAGAGATAGAATAATGATAGTTACCAATTTGGGGGGGTGGCTGAAGCCATGCTCCTTTTTAGGTCACACCCCTGCAGAGCCCCCTGAAGGTTTGTGATGTGTGCAAGCTTTGCCTGTTGATCGCTTTGCTTCCAAGAGCTTTGATTATGAGCAAGACTTTCTAAAGTCGAAACACATCAATAGACTACGCTGTCCTATCACAGTAGTGTAAATTAATCTACCGGATAAGACCCTATTTTGAGCTTCTTCCTTTCTAGTGAAATGGATTTTTAAAGAAATGTGAAATAAAGTAAAAAGTTTATTTTATTAGTGGATCCAGCCTTTTTTTTTCTTCTGGGATATAACATCCCCTTGGTCACACCCCCACAGAACCCCCTGAAAAATTGTGATGCCCGGAAGCTTTGCCTGAAGGTCAACCGAATGGGAGATGTAAAACTCTAAAATGGGCCATAAATATGAGATATATATATAGGCTGATCAAGTTTTTTTTTTCCTATTGGCTATATATCTTATTTAAGTGCCCAGAACAGATATCAGGTTTAGTAGATTTCACCACATTTTGTTAATTTTCCTTGTAGATCAATATCTCTTGTCTATGGCCTGTCAAAGGGGTGAAAATAGGTGACAACTACTAGAATTGATGGGCTTCAATGGCGGAGACTCAAAATGATCATCAGCATAAGGGATAGCATTGTAATTGGAGTGGCATGCGTACTGCCACTTAATTCTCTACAGGTGTCCTGGAGTTCATGTAGCACCTTTCTCAATGATTTCCACTACCTCCATGGGCAATAAATGGATCACTGGAGAGCATGTTTGATCTCAGGTCCATACAAACAAGGGACAAAAGTTCCCCATTCTGGCAGGCGCATGCGCAGTGTCACTTGATTCATTCACTTTAGGTCTCCCAGCGCTCATGTAGAGCCCTACTCAATGATCTCTACCACCTCCATGGGTAATGAATGGATTACTGGAGACCATGTTTGATCCTGGCATCATGCAAACAAGGGACAACAGTTCCCATTTTGACAAGCGTATGCGCAGTGCCACTTTGTTAATTCTCTATAGGTTTGCTGGAGTTCTTTTAAGGCCCTAGTCGATCTCCACCTCCTCTAATGCCAATAAATGGATTATTGGGGTGCATGTTTGATCATGGCAACATACAAACAAGGGAAAAAAGTTCCTCATTTTGGCAGACCCCAATAATCCCTTGGGTAGGTGATGACTTCTTCTTACGAGAATATCCCTTTATGGGTCACATAATCCCTGATGAAGGAGCAGAGGCTGCTCCGAAACGCGTCGGAATAAATCTACATCATGACACCAGACTTCTTGGGTCCTGGTTTTTCCTTCCAGCAGGGCAGATCACTGGCACTTCGTCCTGTTTCCAGTTGTTTGCCACGTTGCACGTGGAGGTGTGGATCCAGCAGCAGATGTACGAGCGCTAATACTGGTTGTGGGTTTACACAACCGGACCAGGTGAGCAAATTTCCTCGGGCCATAGCCCCACTCTGCCTAGAGATAAGACCCTATGCGCATTTTGTCTCACATTTTTTAGACATAGTCCTCCAAGAACACCTATGTTGGAATTCTTTCATGGTGGAGTGTCATGTTCTGAACATCAAGCTTCCAATTTATGCAAGGCTTGGCCTGTGCAATGGTCTTGAACACAAGGAAATTCAGTTCTATAAGGGACATTTTTTGGAGGTTTTGTAAGGTTAAAGATTAGGGTTTAAAGGTTCTGAAAAATTGACTTAATTGTTGGGGGGGGGGCTCGGTTTCAATGGTAGATGTGCCATTGGCAATGAATTACCCAGGGGGCACAGAAGTCACAGTCACACCAGAGGTCTGGTATATGCAGGTGCCCAAACACCACTCCACCACAAAAAGACATATAAACTTTATAAAGGTCATATCATAGTTGGGGGAGCGTTAAGATATACCTGAAACTGATGTTGATCTGTTGATGACCCTACAGGAGTTGTCCATCCCTTTATTTTATGTTGACATGAAAAGAAATATAGCATATTCAATTAGCAATCCACTATTGCTTCCCTCCCAGGTTCCCGTCGATTACCTTCCGTCCCCTTCTGGTGTGGAGACTCGTGCTCCCGCCAGTAACTTGTCTGGACAACCCAAAAAGTATCTTATCCTGGTCATATCAACATGTGACCTCTACAGTCAGTGACTAGGAGCAGCGGCCCAATGCCATCCCCAAAAGACGAAGCAAGAGGACCAGAAAGAAACTGTGCTCTGCTAGCAGAGTGTCACATGTAATCTGCTCTACAGTCTCTGGGAACTGCTGTGCTGTAGATAAAATTTAGATTTATTTCTGTTTGTACCTTTAGGATTAAATATCAGTAGCTGTAGTGTTAGCTGTCAATGGTCTGGGGTGTGTCAGGTGACTTGGTTGTACACTCCCCAGACTTTAAATAATCCCATTACTCATCAGGTGGTGACGTTGAAAGAGTTCAGTCTCTACTCTGACCTTGAGCTGTTTGGACGCTGCACAATTTGCTGAAGACTTCCAGAAGCATATTCCTTTTAAAGTCATCTTGATGGAGTTGGAATGAGAGGATGAAGTGCTGGTGATCCGCGCTGCTGTTGGAAAAAAACAGGACCCACAATAAGGAGTAAAGTGTGCTCCTAAATGCGTTGGAATAAAGAAACATCATTGCATTAGACCATGTGGGTCCTGTTTTTTTCCAACAGCAGCGCGGATCACCAGCACTTCATCCTCTCGTTCCAGTTGTATGCCATGTTGCACATGGAGGTGTGTATCCAGCAGCAGCTGTACAAACGCAGATACTGGTTGTGGGTCACACAACCTTATTAGGTGAGCACTTTTCAATGGGCTAATGCCTCTCTTTCCATGAGATAAGACCCTATGCACCTTTTTGTCTCTTAATACTATAGATCTTGATGAAGTTGCTGTTTCTATCCCTGGGTAAAAGAGGGGGGTGTCAGGAGCAGGACAAGGGTGGCGATCCAGACAGCCTCACCTTTAGAGGTAATTCTGTGAACAAGGTAAGCTAGGAACACCCAGTCTAAGGGTCAGACGAGCTTCCTAGTTTCCCTTAGCCTATCGTTGCCATCCTGCTACCCTTCTGCCCATGAGTGACACAGAGGAATGGTAGAGAATCATTGTTATCTTTTATTTTTACGTAGCCCTTATTTTGAAGCACTCAATCATCATTTGATTTAGCGGGCAATTAAAAAAATAATAATAATTCAAGCAATAATTCCATATACGACAAATGCTATGAATGTAAATGTTCATTCCGCTTTGTCAAAAAAGTTCTGTTTTTTGAGAAGTTTTATAGAGATTTTTTTTTTCATATATATAAATTATGCATCAGATTCTTAGATTAAATAATATGGAGTGATCCTATTTGGATTTCCTGTGTTTTCTTCTTCTGTCCCCCTCGCCGGTGCGGAGCCCCCCGTCCTCCGTTAAGTCGCTTGCATTCCATCTGGTCCACGTTTGTTCAGAAGTCATTTCTCTGTCAATCTCTCTTGCCACATTAAAATCTGTCATTACTATTGCATTGCAGACCGGCTCCTGAGACTTCCCTCACTGTTTTATTGCTCTGTTCCCTCTTTTATTCCCCGCTACAGCAGACAAGTAAAAATAAAGGTTTGTTGTTGAAACATGGCCGGAAGGAAGGTAGAAGGCATACATCTGTCAAGGTATTGCCTTTCTCCAACCAGGGATTAAGGTGTTTTACTGCGCTCACTACACAGGAGTCACACTGAATACATTTCTCAGGAAAACAGAAAAAAAATCAGGGCATACATTTGTGGGGTTTTTATTTTTAGGGTTTTTTTTTTTTGCAAGATTTTGTTGGAGATTTTTATGCCATCCAAGTTAATTAAACATAGCCGGTGATGGGGGTGGGGGTAGGGTAAAAATAAGAATAAAATATATTTAAATATGTAATATACTCAATAGGTAACGGAGCAAAAAAATCAGGAAAATGTATCAAAATGATCAGTATTTAAATACAATTAAAATAAATAACAAATGAGTGTCAGATGAAAAAATAAATAAATAATTTAAAAAAGCGAACAAAGATAATTAAGCAATTGCAACGAAAAAGTGAAACCATTGAAATAATAGCAAATAAATAGATAAAAAATAATAATGTAAAAATGTTAAAAGAGAAAACAAATAAAATACAGGTATTTTAATAAACAACAGGGATACAAACAAAAAATAATGTAGGCCTGACCTAATTAGTCAAAAGCAGTTGGGTTGGTTAAAAAAAAAAAATAAAATTATATATATATATATATATATATACACAATATATATACAGTATTATTTAATTTATTTTTTACTTTAATATATATATATATGTAAAAAATAAATAAAATAATTAAATATTGAAATTACGATCAGAGATGGTAATACGTCGATAATAATAATAATAATAATGTATTCAGTGTTTAGTAAGTGAAGGGATAAAAATAAAAATATTAGGCACTAGAATAGTAAATAATTCACTATATATATATTTTTATTTAATATTTTTTGTACCTTTTTTAATATATATATATATATATATATATACCGTATTTTTCGCTTTATAAGACGCACCTGATTATAAGACGCACCCCCAATTTTGGTGAAGGAAAAGAGAAAAAAAATATTTTTAATGTTAAATGGGGTCCGTCTTATAATGCCAGTGTCCGTCTAACAAATCATATAGCGTATATGTCCCACATAGCCCCCTAATCCTGGTACGTGGTCCCTCATCCTGGGATACAGCCCCCCATCCTAGAATTAGCCCCCTTAATCTGGATATGGCACCCTTATATTGGATATAGCCCCCTTGTGCTGGCACACGTCCCCCATAGCTGGCACACGTCCCCCCTTGTGCTGGCACACGGTCCCCCCCTTGTGCTGGCACACGGTCCCCCCCTTCTGCTGGCACACGTTCCCCCCCCTTGTGCTGGCACACGTTCCCCCCCCTTGTGCTGGCACATGTTCCCCCCCTTGTGCTGGCACACTTCCCCCCCCCTTGTGCTGGCACACGTTCCCCCCCCCTTGTGCTGGCACACGTTCCCCCCCCTTGTGCTGGCACACGTTCCTGCCTTGTGCTGGCACACGTTCCTGCCTTGTGCTGGCACACGTTCCCCCCCTTGTGCTGGCACACGTTCCCCCCCTTGTGCTGGCACACGTTCCTGCCTTGTGCTGGCACACGTTCCCCCCCATTGTGCTGGCACACGCCCCCCCCCCCCCTTGTGCTGGCACACGTTCCCCCCCTTGTGCTGGCACACGTTCCCCCCCTTGTGCTGGCACACGTTCCCCCCCCTTGTGCTGGCACACGTTCCCCCCCCTTGTGCTGGCACACGTTCCCCCCCCTTGTGCTGGCACACTTTCCCCCCCTTGTGCTGGCACACGTTCCCCCCCTTGTGCTGGCACACGTTCCCCCCCCCTTGTGCTGGCACACGTTCCCCCCCCCTTGTGCTGGCACACGTTCCCTATTGATGCCCCCCCATGTAATACACCCACCCCCTCCATATGCTGCCCCCCCCTCCATTACAAAGATGGTCCCTCGCTCTGCACTTCCCCATCATTAATATGCCTCCCCCCTCGCCGACGCTGGCCGGCAGCAGATAGAGTAAAAAAAGCCTCCTTCCTCACCCTCCGGCGCCAAGCTGAAAGCGTCACCGCCGGCTCCTGGTCTCCATGGTGCTCTTCTTCTTCCGCTCATGTGATCGGGCATAAGCGATGACATCATCGCCCGATCACGGAAGAAGAAGAGCACCATGGAGACCAGGAGCCGGCGGTGACGCTTTCAGCTTGGCGCCGGAGGGTGAGGAAGGAGGCTTTTTTTACTCTATCTGCTGCCGGCCAGCGTCGGCGAGGGGGGAGGCATATTAATGATGGGGAAGTGCAGAGCGAGGGACCATCTTTGTAATGGAGGGGGGAGCAGCCTTATTACATGGGGGCAGTATATTGAGGGGGTGGGTGTATTATGTGGGGCGGCGGTATGCAGGACATGGGGCGTATGGAGGGTGGTGCAGAGAGAGCGGGAGATCTCCTGCTCCCGCTCATTTAATATGCACTGCTCCCCGCCGTCCACATCTCAGTGCAACTTCAGCACTGAGAGGTGGACAGCGGCAGTGCATATTAAATGAGCGGGAGCAGGAGATCTCCCGCTCTCTCTGCAGCCCCGCAGCCAGCCCACTCCAGCCCCGGACATGCTGCAGAGCTGCCCCCCAGCCTCTCCTGCAGTGCTGCATTCGGATTATAAGACGCACCCCCCACTTTCCCCCAAACTTTGGGGGAACAAAAGTGCGTCTTATAATCCGAAAAATACGGTATATATATATACAAATATATTCATTAGACAGTAGAATACTAAATAACTAACTAGAGGAAGGGTGACACTCAGTGGTGTAACTTCAGGCCCAATGCAAAAGCTTCAACGGGGCCCCCAATTATTGCAAATTTTTAATAGTATTAGTCTTTTTCTATAGGCCAAAGGGACTTTTGGGGCCCCCTTAAGCTACAGGGCCCGGTGCGATCGCAACCCCTGCACCTATTGTAGTTACGCCACTGATAACACTACCCGAAACGTCGCCTTGTGTACCATGCTGCAATAAAAAGAGCCATTTTGCACAAGAAAGGACCTGAGTGCTGCAACTTTATTCATTAATGTATGTATTGAGAGCCGATAGTGGACGGCTTTGGTTGCGGGCACCATATAGAAGCACGGTGCTGCCCTATATTTATAAAATGATATATATATATACGTATATACATATATATACATATATTATATACATTAGACACCAGACTACTAAATTATTAATTTTATATATATATATATATATATATATATATATATATATATATATATATAATGGATACGATAAAAAATCTGATGTCTACTATTTTTGACATTATTTTTATTATTTTTTGTGTTACTGAACACTTTCTCGACATGTTCGTCTTAGCGGGCAGAGGAGGAGAAGAAGAATTCTGTGTCTTGTCTTAACACCTAGCAACAGTTCAACTAAAATATGCTCCAGAGATGCTGTAAACTGCAATTTGTGCTCTAAAGGTGATTGAAGGCTCTCAGGAGACGCAGCTTCTTGAGTTTTCTCACAAAGGGATGTTCTCAGCTTCCAATAGCAGACGTGGTGCTAATGTTTATGCAGGTTTTCATGTTTGTCCAAGTGGAACTTTATTTTTGCATGTGGTCAAAAATAATCTCAGGTCTCCGGGGAATTCATGTAGGGTGACACACTGCAGGTATGGTTGGGGAATAAGCCAATATACTTCATTGTTCAGTCCATCAGTTGCATCAAAGAGTCATTATTATTGGTAATCTGAATTGGGAATACAGACCCCTTTGAGTAATGTGATCATTATGAACATGTTTATTTTGTGATGGGCATGAAATATCATGAAAATCCTAAACTGCGTAAAAGCACACCGCCCTATTTTGCTGACTTTATAGTCAGGTCACTGCCTGCTGAAAGATCAGCATACTCCTTTGATGCTGTTGCGGTGCCCCACTGGTCGGTGCGCCACAGAGGGGTACTGCACCCACACCAGTGTGTGTAGTATCCCTGTGACCAGGGGATTGGGATGTTAATCTGGAGCTCTCATCAGACGCATTCACACACCTAGATCCAGGGGATCAATTGGTTAACCCATTGCTAAGGGAACCGATACTGGTGGTTGGAGTTTGGTGGGTAGTGAAGAGCGGGAAGAGAAGTTAGCCAGAGATCGTCAGGAGAGTTGAAGAAGAGGGGACCCTGCGAGTGGCGCAGAGGAGGGCACCTAAAGGACGGTGACCCAGACAAAAGGGGGATCAGCGGGTGTCAGTTAACACCCTAATCCGGACCTGAACGGCACCCGGCCCGGAGGGACCCAGTCCTACAATGGAGGACCGGCTCTGAGAGCCGTGCAGGAGTTCAGCTCTGAGTCGCCAAACCGGAGGGATGCGGCTACTCAGACAGCCGTGGCCTAGCCCTGGCATATTCCCACAAGGCCTGCAGAGGGTAAGGAGCCCTTAGAGAAGGAAACTCTTGTAAAGCCTGTGAGCGGCCGATGGGCTCTGTGCAGGGTAGTAGAGGAAGGGAAGACGTGAAAGGACAGTGAGGACAGAGGGAGATACCGGCAGGAACACCACTGAGGGCCTCAAAGAGACATTCTATTCCCTAGTGACTATCCATGCCAGCTACCCGTGACTGTATAAACCTGTAAGCTGCCTGAAAGTTACCAGTAAAACCATGCAGAATCTAAGCAACGTGTGGTGTCTTATTTTCATCGCGCCGGGGAAGAACAATCCAGTCTCCTCAGCAAAGACTGCATCAAGCCTCCACCTGCGGAGCCACCTTCCTGTGTGAGTTCTCTCCATTTCCGTCAGTGCCCCAGGGATCCTGCTCCACCTGCGGAGAGCATCGCCATCCAGCTGCCTGTCATCATCCCTGGAGGTCTGAAAGCAGCGCTGGTAAGATTACAAGACACCGTAGGTGGCATCACGAACACTTTATTTTATTATTTTCTTTTCTTTTTACACATTGTTCAGAGACCACTAGGGCCGCAGCCCCGGGCACCGACCACCAGAGACAGCACCTTTAATCAACACCTGGGATCCGAGTATCCCACGGCCCTGGGGTGGGTCACTGTCATATATCTTAGGAGCTCAATGAATATAATTTTTTCTGCCCTGCCCCTTACCAAATTGTAGTCACCAAGTACATGATAATGGTCATCATCACATGAATCTCTGTCCTCCTTAGCAATTCAAAAGTCA